>OZ024904.1:96362557-96620057 GCA_964017125.1 Flabesymbios commensalis | reverse complement strand
AAGTGACACCATCGACTGTCTCTGTCAATAAACGAATGTTAACTTCATGGTGAATAAAAACTAGTCACCAGGCAGAGGGAAATTACTATTTAACCAATAATATTGATTTATGTTTGGTTTATTGAACCAACCATTTCGTTGTTCTGAATAATGACGTGAACAAAATGATTAATATTGAAGCCAGACTAGCAGAATTCTTATCCATACCATCTCATCTGGCCACTTTATTTGGTTCGAAGAGTAGATATGACATAGGGAATATTGTGATATATAAAAGCAATATAAGTAATATACTGAGCAGGGGTGATCAAGTGACGAAAACTAATTATATAAAATAGGCATTAACCAAATTGAACTATTTGATTAAATAAGGATCTACCCCAAGCAAATTGAGGTAAACATTCTCATTTCACGTCAAAAGACCTTTCAGCCGACCTTACCCCCTAGTCACGAGACTTGATTATTCATGTGTCATTTCAGCTCCCTGGTGGCAACTATTACAGTGATAGTGATGTTATAGTGTATATTGCCATCTTTATACTACAAGGTACTCACTCATATCTGTGATCCAAGTGAGGGTGAATAGCTTGGTGCTTTGCCCAAGGACACCTCAAAACAACAATGTCCCAATGTTCATAGGTTGGTCCAGCAATAATTCTATCTGCACATGAAATAAATACGCAGACAGACAAGATATAGCCTATAATGCGGACTGATAAATAATGCCTTTGACATCACGAGCACGAGTCGGCGCCATTACAAGGTGAATAATCAATCCGTGATAATAATGTCGTTAACATCACGAGGACGAGTCGCCGCCATTACACGGTGGATAATCAATCCGTGATAATAGTGCCGTTAACATCACAAGGACGAGTCGCCACCCTTACACGGTGGATAATCAATCTGTGATAATAATGCCTTTGACATCACAAGTCGCCGCCCTTACACGGTGGATAATCAATCTGTGATAATAATGCCTTTGACATCACGCGTCGGCGCCATTACACGGTGGATAATCAATCCGTGATAATAATGCCGTTAACATCACGAGGACGAGTCGCCGCCATTACACGGTGAATAATCAATCCGTGATAATAATGCCGTTGACATCACGAGGACGAGTCGCCACCCTTCCACGGTGGATAATCAATCCGTGATAATAATGTCGTTAACATCACAAGGACGAGTCGCCACCCTTACACGGTGGATAATTAATCTGTGGTAATAATGCCCTTGACATCACGCGTCGCCGCCCTTACACGGTGGATAATCAATCTGTGATAATAATGCCTTTGACATCACGAGTCGCCGCCCTTACACGGTGGATAATTAATCTATGATAATGATGCCTTTGACATCACGAGTCGCCGCCCTTACACGGTGGATAATCAATCTGTGATAACAAAGCCATTGACATCCCGAGAACGAATCGCCGCCATTACACGGTGGATAATGGATCCGTGATAAAAAGGCTTTTGACATAACGAGGACGAGTCGCCGCCTTTACACGGTGGATAATCAATCTGTGATTATAATGCCATTGACATCACGAGGACGAATCGCCGCCATCACACGGTGGATAATCAATCTGTGATAATAATGCCTTTGACATCACGAGAAAGTCGCCGGTAGATAATCGATCTGTGATTTCCCCTGTTGCTGGCGGGGTCGGCTTGACGATCATTGGCAGCTTGGTAATCAAACGTCCTTCGATTTGCAGATCAAGCAGGGGTGTTTATCAAATCTGCGAGCCCCAAGCAAACGCTCCCCCAGCCCCAATGAGGGATGCAGGAAGCTGTGCCTTCGACATTGCAACAACGTTACAGCAGCGTCTTGAGAAGCGAGGAAGTGACCAGGAATACCTCCCGTGGCATCAACAAGTCGCCGGTGCTGACGTTCCAATCGCGCCACAATCGAATAATCCTCGTCGGGCATGGCCCCGGGATTTGACAGGTCGGGGTCGCCCGCGGAGAGCTCGGCTGATATAAATGTTAATTGGCGGCTGACTGAGGATACACCGCCGTGACGTCCTGCACCACAGGCAGTTGTCATCTGCCAGACTGTGGAATTACCGGGCGTTCCCCTGGGATCCAAGGGTGGTATCAGATACTGCGATGACTGGCAGGAACAACTGTTTTATCACCAGGTTGTTCACAAATTTGACTGAGATGTTTTGCTCACTCGATAGTGTTTCTAGGTATTAAAACAATTGTAATATAGATATTGGTATAAACATCTTGATGAAAATATGAATAAATTTATCGGGCTCGAATAATATCTAATTGTCTATTAAAAGTACAATTACCTAGAATGGTAATAAATTCTACCACAACTATCATTTCTTAGATCAGTGATTTCGACCTAAATATCCTCAGCAAACTATACATTATTTATGATTTCGACCTAAATCTCTCGAACAAACCGTATCATATCTCTAATCGACCTGATTTTGTGACGAGAATGATCGACCCACAAAGCAGGGACAATCCACATAGATTGAATCCAGGCAAATATTATGGATCCTCGTCCGGGATCGCTCGACCTATCAAATACGTGGTATACTAACCAAATCCCGGATCAAAGGAGAGCGAATTCGTGTGGCGAGGGGATAGAGATGTGGCGGCTATCCGTATAGCAAATATTCAGCAACGCATGTGTCCCAATGTAGGCCCAATGCTGTTCCAACGTCGCAGACGTTGGAGCAGCATTGGGCCTACATTGGCATTACCGATGCTATGGGTTTACACTGGCAGTTGTCTTAGGGTGACAGTTGCATCCCGACCTATACAGCGCATTGGCGTGACGACGGTACAATGTCATTGTATGTTGGGCTACTGTTATGCGCCATCGTATCAATATCAGGCGCACTGAGCAAAGTGGGAGGTGGTACTTGCCAATGATCCATGCGGCGTTTGCTTCCCCCTTCTATCGACCTCGTCAGTATCTTTACTCCAGGGAAAAGACAAATATAAAACTGCCTCGCATCCATGTGACCTCCGCCTTACGCAATCTCTAATTGCCCCTATTTCTCTCCACCACGCCTGTGTCTGCAGCTGTATTCCCATTCATGTGAAATGGATCAGGGTATCTGGTCTTGTGTTGCGTAGTTATTGGCCACATTTTCACTGTGTCAAGGTTTAGAGTGCATAGGCTACAGCTCTTAAAGCCGAGGTTCTGACGCAGATTATTTGCTGGGCCAGCATCGGAAATCAAATGGCTGTTTTATCTGCCTAAATTTTTTAATTTATATGCAATATAATATTACATTATGAAAGCGTATATTGATTTTTCACATGTTGAGCATTTGCTTGCCAGATTTCGAAACATTCATTCGCCGCACGATATGACATGTCTGTTCTCGGCATTGTTACATGTTCTTCATGGAGCGTAGTGACCCATGGCAATGTTGATCTGAAAACATTTTCATCATCACAGAACGTGCAAGCCCTCTTAACAGCTAAAAATTCTTTTCGTTTTCATTCACCTTGAGGTGTCACTTGCTGGCTCAAGGTGAATAATTATTTGACACGGCTAGGAAATCAACTGAACAGATCACCTTTGCCCTTTTCGAATGGCTGGTCACATATATTTAAAGAGTTTATATAATATAACAAAATATGAGAAACATATCAAATGAAATCTGAGAATGCCCTTATTCTGATGGGTCATACAATTCACGAAGATTACCTCAACATAATCGGGAATCGGCTTATGTGCCACGTGAAATATTATTTCACGCGGCACATAAGCCGATTCCCATTATTAAATATTCATGTTTTTATTTTTATTAGCAGCTATTGAACATGTTTAAAATATAACGTGACATCAGTCAATACGATTTCAAAACCATAGACCTCCATTTTGTCAAATCTGAATAATTTGCACTGAGTCTCACTTGAAGTTGCGGCTTGCGTCAGCGATACACAACTTCAAGTGGGTACAAAGTTCAATTGAATAACTAGATAGATATGTAGATAGATGTTTTATCGATATAGTTACAACTCACTACTGGCTTATTTGTCATATACAACATATATATGTGCATACAGCCTGTACAACAGGGTTAGCATAGTTAGTTCTGTTAAATCACATCTAAATCCTCATGACTTAAAATCAGGCTTGCCATTTATATATTCAAACAAACACCGGATATTTAAAATATGCATCATATTACTTAAACAGCAAACATCATTAACTTTATCATTAACAGGCTTGTACGATGAATTATCCTGATAATGATCCGTCCGGCATAGCTTACTACGACAGAACCATTTCAGTAATAAACACATCTGAAAGCTTTGCGGCTTGTAATGAGTGATTGTTGCTGTTGCTGTTGTTGTAGCCTCCGATCCTGATACTGAACTGTGATGTGATAGAAGCCCGTGACCTGGAAGCCAAAGATCCCGACGGTAAGTTAAAACTTTGAAATGTTCTTTTTTTAATATAAATAATATACTCTTTAACTTCATGATACGTGTTTAAGTTCACGTGATAGCTTTGCTCGACACGTTTTTAAACACATTTACCCTTTCTATAGTTTTAAAAATGAAGTAATCTGTCTTTATCAAATAATAGAAGGTCCCATTTCAAATAACGCTCCAATATTATGGTAATTCGCAACATGGCTTCTTTGAAAAAATCACATGCAAAACTTCGATGTAACACTCAAAACGTGTACTTGATTTTTTCATAATTATGTACAGTATTTAAAGTGACTTAATGTATATAGTTGTTCGTCATGATGCAGATAGTGCTATGATTTTCCCATTATACTGATGCTTTTCCCATTGTACGTATGATTTCCTCTCATTGTACTGGTACTGTTTTCCACAGGATTCAGTGATCCATACTGTATGTTGGGGGTGATCCCGGGGAGCCGGCTGTGGAGGGAGAGACACCCCTTTGACGGCCGGGACGGGTCCCCGGCCTACTCCTCGGACGAGGAACCCAGGAACAAGAGGGAGTCCACCAGCGCCTTAAAGAGGTTGTCACGCAGTTTCAAGAAGAAGAAGGATAACAAGACCGCCCGTGATCAAATCCCGGCCAGGTTCATCAAGACCACCAACGTCAAGCCCAACACGCTCAACCCTGTCTGGAACGAGACATTCCGCTTGTAAGTACATATAACATCTAATTCAGTGTGCACCAACGTCAAACCCAGCACGCTCAACCCTGTCTGGAACGGGACATTCCGCTTGTAAGTAGCATTTACTCTAATTTAGTGGGCTATCCTCTTACAATACACTTCATTATCAGAACAAAGTGTTCTTGGAGGGTTCTTTTTCATAGTGATATAGACAAAGATACCAGATACATACCAGGACAGAACCGATGGATGTAGTCTGTTACTGCAATGTTAGAACATATACCCTGAACACGAGATGTTAAACCAATGTTGGCTAATCGTTAGCCATTTCCTCATAGACGGTGGGTTAACTTTGTATCAACATTGCTTCAACGTATCGTGTTTGCTGGGTTATACCATGATCGACAAAGAGTAGGACATAGTCCCGGCTTCGGGCTTCTTTTTGTCACGATATTGTCATGATTGGGCAGAAAGCGACGTAAATGCAATAGTCACTCACTCACTCGCCATGAGTAGGAGATCGACTGCACAACCAACCAACTAACCAAACAAAAAAACAATTAAACAATAAAACAAACAAACAAACAAACAAATAAACCAACAAACCAACAAACCAACAAACAAACAAACGAACAAACAAACAAACAAACAAACAACAAGGCGACTTGTCAAGTAATATCCTTTTGTAAAAAAATAATAATGTATCTCATGCATTGCTGTCAACTATGCATGGTCCAAATGACGGACATTATACGGATTGTCATCCAACAAATATGGGAATTAGGGAACGTGTAGAAGAAAATGTACTGGCAAACATGAGATATTGACCCAATGTCATCATAACGTTAGGCCGACGTCTGCGACGCTGGCCTGACGTTGAGACAACAATGGGTCAACGTCTTGCATTTGCTGGGGTAGGCCCACTCCATAAACATGAAGAACCATAGAAAGCCTGTTACCTTACCCTAGTTTATATTTCCTCTGCGTTAGTTTCAAACCAGCAATTCGCCAGCGCTGGATCCACATTGAATCAACGTATGTTACGTCCTTGGCCAGCTTTCTCGATATTGAGGCAGTGTTGATCCAGCGTTGGGATGAAGTATCTTGCAATGGTGAATTAGAGCTCTTCAAATGCAGAATGGTCGTTTCTTCTTCTTGTTTCCGCTCAGTTTTATTTCAGAAACTAAGCCTGTATCTTTGTAATTCAGAAGTAAGTAGGTAGCTGCAATAATACCGAATAAAACCGAGAATATTAGAAAACAACAACTGGTGTACATAACGTTTTCTTCACATATATTTCTGGTGATTTGTCTTCTGTGCTTAACTCTTACAGCGCGGAGATCGACTTTAGTCGTCAGAATCTGACGTCTGCAGACGTCAGATTCTGACGACTTAAGTCGATCCCCGCACTGTAATAGTACAAATATTTCTATTGGCCGTAGACCCATAACACAGGTATTCAAATGAATCAGAAAGAGCTAACTAAAACATTTATGATGATTTCAAATTGAAAAAAACCCTTTGGTCTCCATGGTTTTCATGAAAAATTCAGCGCTTTAAGGGTTAAAGTGTCTGCCAGCCACAGATGGTAGTTTCTCAGGATCCTGATGTCAGGGACTTTCACTTTACACGTTATATTTATCCACGTATGGATCCGCAGCCTGGATAGAGTCCTGCCCAGGAAACACGGGACACTGTACCAATGGTGATTTATTGTTGGGTCAGCGTCGCAGACGGTGGACCAGCATTGAATCAGCTTTGGTTCAGAGGTTTGTTATAGCTTCCTTGAGCTTGTATTCATGAGAAACTGGAATTGCTAATGCAATTTCCCGAAACAATTAGACCAACTCTTGCAATATTAGGTATCCTAGCTCAGTTCAGTAGCGTATATGTACTCTGATAATATAATAGTTTTCTTTAAAATAATGTGATGTTTTTTTCTATCTGTTTATTTTTGTAATTAGTACTTTATTTATTGTGTTGTTTTGCACTATCTTCCCTTTACATCGCTGGTATGTAATACTCATGGACAGATATGTTTATGCCAGCTGTCAGGCGACAGGCATATTACCCTTTGGTGTATTGGTCCGAGTGCGAGATATAATAATACAGAGCATACAAGCTGACCATTATGTGCGCTTAATGGTCGTTTGCAGTTACCTGAGTACTCCATTGAATGTGACTTTGTGTCGCTTTGATCACATTACGACAAGCGAAAAAAACAAATCTGGACAATGGACTATATTTCTCAAAAAATTTCCACACAAAGCAGCACGCACTGCGCATTCCAGATTTTCAACAGTTTGTAGCACTGAATATTATGGAGAACTTCAAATACCGACATCTGGCATGTCCGGGATTCAAACTCAGTAGCACCAGGCTGGCTCATAGTCAAACGAAATGAACCGCCGTGGAAGCCCAACCAATCCAGAGAACGAGGATACTTATCTGAATGAAAATATATTTTAGAGGCATAAAACTTGTCGCTTGGAAAGTTTTGTGATGTAAAAAATAAAAAGTGTTTGTTTCCACGAAGCCAGCACAGCCCCTGACAATCTACGCCTCCTACACAGAATGTTCATTACAGGGCCGCCATTATTTGCAGGGTGACATTTTTATTGTGGGAAATAATAACGAACGCCTGGCAAATTTGTAGCGGCAGCAAATCTCCCGTGATCGCCTGTCGTTATGAAGAGATCATGTGCTGTTACAAGAGCTAAATAACTACTGTCTGATAGCACCCGGTCACAAAATTAAGGCTTTGATATTAAATCAATTAAATTGGCTAAGTCATATCAAATTGTTACATAGTTACAAAAGAACTATTATATATTAAAGAAGGCTATTAGATTATTATCTATGGCATCATTAATTGTGCTATATAGAAGTTGCTGTTTGCCATAATGCTTTACTGTTGTGAAATTTGGAGGAGCCAGTGCTTATCTTTTAAAGATTATAACATTGTTTCAGAAGAAAATGATTAGAATGGTTCACAAAGCCTTTTATGAAATACACTCAAAACAATTATTCGAAGTGTCAAACAGACTTTTTTTATCAGATCTACTGAAACATGCTATGACAATTTTAGGTCTTCTTGTAATCTTCTTCCTGCTAATATACAAAATATTTTTAAACATGAAGTACAGGAAAACATGAAGTACAGGATGAAACGAAAAGGTAACAAAATCAGTGACCAAATGGTCCAACCCTAAATGTGAAACTCGTATGTTGATCAAGTTGTTGCTATCAAAAACATATATTTTCATTGTTTTTTTTAATGTGGGTTAGCCCACTTGTACATGATGCCATCCATATAAATTCAAGATCATGTGGCAGAAAAAACTGTTTTCTCACACAAATTTAAGAAGACAATGTACTTCAACTGTAGAAATACAGTTGTGGAAAAGAAAGAAAAAATGTTTTGCAGCTACAGTGTCGTACATGCGATACTCTGGCTGTTGTATTCGCCACTCAAATGAGTGGATTGAAGGAACGTATCTGCCACATAGTAAAGTGGCAGCTACTGCCCTGCCGAAGTGTTTGTCTCTATTTGTCATTCATTTAAAGCTGGAAATGCTAACGCAATTTCCAACTCTATGGATGAGAAATATACATCACTCGAATTTTATTATTTGAATAACCCTTTAACCGACAAATTGGAATTTTTACTCACTTGTCAGCGATCTACAACTTCAAGTGAGTGAAAATTATTTAGATTTAACAAAATGGAGGTCAGCAATTTTGACATATTGTTTAGTGTTGTCAAGTAACAAGTAACAAGTAACAAGTAATTTATTCTGATGGTCCTCTTTAGTAGAAGACAAGACAGAGTTGCCAGGAAGGCACATGACATAGTATATACAATATTCACATTTTGCAATATTAAAATTTACATATTATTATTTTCACAAACATAGCCAGCTTTTTAAGGTTCTCACCCTTAGTCTGTTTAAAAAGTTTACGTAGGTAACAGGTTAAAGGTCTTACGTAATATTTTGAATTGATAAAATGTTTACGTTCTTCTTTAAAATTAGGACAACAAAGTGAATATTGAAATTCATCACCAATATCTGTCTCACAAAATTGGCATATACGCATATCACGAAGGACTTGTGACCGTACACCGGCTTCTATGGTTAAGCGATGATTTCGACATCTAAATTTTGGGAAATATTTCCCGAGTAGGTCTGGTGATTCGTTTAAATAACTTTCGAAGACAAACGATGTTTTAATAATACGATAAACTGTACATTTTCCTCCTTGTGATATAATTTCGTGCCATTTTTTAATAAACTGATCTTTTAATCTTATCTTCACTGAATGTTTGAATACTTCGATAGAACAAGGCAATGATTGATTCAACCATAATCCAGAAAATCCGCAATTGTTCAGCGTTGTCTTAACAGTTTCCACCCATTCAGACTTAAATATATATTTTTCATCTAATGTATATAATAAAGAGTAGATCGTATTAGAGATCTTGTGTTTTTCACCAGAACATAATCTTGCCCAAAATGTTAGCATACGTGATTTAATATCAACATCTAGGGGAATTGCACCCAATTCTCCATAAACCATCATAGAGGAAGTGAACTTATTTACAGATAACGCATATTTTAAAAATCTAAGCTGGAGACTTTCAAGTATGTCACATTTTTCGCTGCCCCATACTTCAGCTCCGTACAACACTACCGGTTTGACAAGTACATTAACAAGTTTTAACATTATATCCATCGGGAGAGATAGATTTCTGGATTTTTTAAGTAGAGCAAACATCGCTCTGCATCCTTTCTGATATAAATGTGATTTTGCTATTTAAAATTTGGCATTGTAGTTGAAGACTAATCCTAAGTAGTTATACTCCTCTACAGTATCAAGTATAAATTCTCCGAAATTAAAAATATGGTGGCATTGTAGTTGAAGACTAATCCTAAGTAGTTATACTCCTCTACAGTATCAAGTATAAATTCTCCGAAATTAAAAATATGGTGTCTTCTTAAGTTTCCTCTTGAAAAAAATAAAATTTTGGTTTTATTTACATTGATGTGTAGGTCGAAAGTATCACAATATTTTTTCATTTCATCCAATAATGCTTGTAGGTCATTAGGATTTTCAGCAAGTATTACTGTATCATCAGCGTACAAAAGTATATACAGTTTAAAAAATGTTACAATTTCTTCATGAAGATGCTCATTTTGTAAGTTTTCTATGTCTTTTGATCCGTTGCATTTTTGCTATATGAACGACTTTAGGTCGTGTAGATATATGGAGAACAGAAGCGGAGACAAATTTTCTCCCTGTCGTACACCGATGTTACAGGTGAAAAAGTCTGACTGTTTCTTTGCTGTTAATGCTACGCTAGATTCGGCTTTTTCATACAGGTTTTTTATGATATCAAATAATTTTCCTGAAATCCCAGAGGCTGGCATCTTTGACCACAACGTTGATCTATTTATAGTGTCAAATGTTTTTTTATAATCGACGAAACAACAGTACAATCGCTTACGCTTACTGAGATACAGATCAGCTAGTGATTTCAGAACAAATAGGTGATCAATAGCTGAGAAACCCGATTTAAAACCTTGTCACGTTTTATCTCTAACATGTTCCACAGCTGGTACTTGATTTACTAATAAAAAAAAGAAAGAAATATTATCCGGACTAAGCGTCTACCACAAACATTTTTTTCAAAACTAAGGATGACATTATGTGATATTTCCTCCTACCTAAGTATTTTACAGTCAAGTTCATATATAGTGTGGCCGTCATTCACAGCCACTTTGAGGCTTGGCCAGTGTGAGTGTGAGTGTGATCCTATTGCGTGGTCTAAAGAATCTGAGAGTACGATTCGCAAAAACAGTAATTAATTTATTATCAGATTCAAATATTAATATTAACCATTAAAGCGCTAAATTGAATAATTTGAATTTACACCCACTTGAAGTTGTGTCTCACTACCGTCATATCATTCATCTCACCATCCTCAGGTTTAGCCTATATGTGCACAGAGGTGGCCTAAAGCCCGAGTCATTTCATTTTCATTTTTACCGCGACCCTCAACTCCAAGTGGCAGAAAATTAATAATATATTTGTTTAATTTGGAACCAATCATTTGCAAATCCTGATGTTTAGACACTCATTTCGTTCTTAATAACAGTGATTTGATCGGCTAATAAGACACATTAAAAACGACTATATTCACGCTCAGCGCTTCAAGGGTTAACGCGGGCTTTACGCTGTCTTCCGCTTGGTAATAATGTCGCGTCATGATTACGGCCTGTCTCCTCTTTATATCCCTTTCATAAACACGGTGAGCGCACTTGAGATTCTTTATTGTCTCTGTATGCCTCGTTACATCACGACTTTTAGTAGCTAGTGTGACAGGCTGAATGCTTTGTCAACATAACTGACGTAATAAAACGAATAATTTCACTTGGGTGAAAACAACTCCTGCATGGTTTTATGGTGCCTGCTCGTAAGCGTGCTTGAAATATGTTCTAAATGATGCCCATGTCTAATAATGATGCTTTAGGCTTACTTTTATTTTCTACGTAAAGTTGTAGCATTTCAGCAATCAGTCAGCCAGCCGACCAGTCAGTAAGTCAGTCAAACAGTCAGTCAAACAGTCAGTCAGTCAGTCAAGCAGTCAGTTAGTCAGTCAGTCAGTCAGTCAGTCAGTCAGTCAGTCAGTCAGTCAGTCAGTCAGTCAGTCAGTCAGTCAGTCAGTCAGTCAGTCAGTCAGTCAGTCAGTCAGTCTTGTCATGTCATGTCATGTCATGTCATGTCATGTCATGTCATGTCATGTCATGTCATGTCATGTCATGTCATGTCATGTCATGTCATGTCATGTCATGTCATGTCATGTCATGTCATGTCATGTCATGTCATGTCATGTCATGTCATGTCATGTCATGTCATGTCATGTCATGTCATGTCATGTCATGTCATGTCATGTCATGTCATGTCATGTCATGTCATGTCATGTCAGTCAGTCATCCACCCACACACCGACTAACCCACTAGCCCACCAGCCAGATAGTCAACAAATAAGTTGCTAGTCAGCGCGACCAATGGAAGACAAACCAACCAGCTAACCAACCAGCCAACCATCCAACCAACCAACCAACCAACCAACCAACCAACCAACCAACCAACCAACCAACCAACCAACCAACCAACCAACCAACCAACCAACCAACCAACCAACCACCAACCAACCAACCAACCAACCAACCAACCAACCAACCAACCAACCAACCAACCAACCAACCAACCAACCGACCGACCAACCAACCAACCAACTAGCTACAATTGGTTGATCAACGACATTTCAGTGGTGCTCAAATAGTCAGCAAAAATTACAGAGTCCAGACATAATGGCAGTATTTTGCGGATAGCGGCGTTGCTCATGACATTTTTGCTGTCAATAAAAAAGACAAGTGACGACTTCTGAATTAATTTATTTGCAAAATATAGACACAAATATATTTATTGCCACGTTTCAATTTCTTGACAATGTAGCTGCTGCCAAGGTTGACTGAGAACACATTTGGTGCAACCAATATCCTTACAATATATACATATGAATATATAAGCATGCATTACATTTTTAGTCAATGGATACATCTCCCAAAAAACAAAATGTTAGTTATATTTTGGGTGAGCATCGCAGACGGTCAGCCAAAATAAAGCCAATATTTAACAACAGGCATTTGTAAACTGATAAAAATAGATCAACAAATATGTTAAGGAGAAGGGTTCGCGACCCCTCGCCCCCCTTAATAGAGATCGTATTATCTCTATTATGGACCGTTCACGACCCCCCCCCCCCAAAAAAAAAAAAAGTTTATCGGTCCATGATTATGTTCTCAGTATCAGTCTTCAAATGCCTGTAATTGAACTATATATTTTTACAACGTCTTACATGACAGTACAATCAGGCAGATGCTGTTTCCCTGCTTTGAAGGAGGATTCTCCTCACGTCCACTTTGACCTGGTTCAGCTAGAACGAGGCTGTCACGTGACCTGCTACATCCGGGTGGCCGGTTTGACAGTCATCAAGGGTTTTTACGCTGACACACGTGACCTGCTACATCCGGGTGGCCGGTTTGACAGTCATCAAGGGTTTTTACGCTGACATATCACGTTGGCGTAACGTTGAATCAACGCTGAACGTGTTGTTTATCCGACAATTTCCAGCATGCCACTTCTATCAATGCTAGTGGCCCCGCCGTGTCCGAAGAGCTCAAGCTCAAGCAAATCGGGACATCTCGTGTCCCTTCCCGTTTTTATTACGGCACTTCGGGATACCTTTATGACAGAATAGTAGGCAGTCTGTGCTCGTGTTTAGTTAACACAAGCGACTGGCAAGAGTTCAACAACATCTTTGAGGTGCCTTAAAGCAACATCTTATATATCAGCACTCTGCTAGAGCACCATGCATCATGTGATAGACTGCGTACGAATGCCCATAAGTAAATCTTTTTTTGTGGAGGGGACACACTTTTGCGATAATTTAGTCGGGTGTGATTCTGAGGTTGACCACAGAATCACACCCGACTAAAATATCATGCGGAGTCGACACACTTCTGCGATATTTTAATCGGGGGTGATTCTGTGGTTCACCACCGAATCACATCGACTAAGATATCAGAATTATGTCCGCTCCACAATAAGCAAGTACCATTGCAATACTGCAACGTAACTGCTTACTTTGCCACCAGATAGTTGCTGTCTTTTGGGCTTTGCATGAAAGCTTTGGTGACAATTCTTTGCACGTAGATAGCCCCCGCTTCCTGAAATATGTTCTACATGATGCCCATGTCTAATAATGATGCTTTAGGCTTACTTTTATTTTCTACGTAAAGTTGTAGCATTTCAGCAATCAGTCAGCCAGCCGACCAGTCAGTAAGTCAGTCAAACAGTCAGTCAGTCAGTCAGTCAGTCAGTCAGTCAGTCAGTCAGTCAGTCAGTCAGTCAGTCAGTCAGTCAGTCAGTCAGTCAGTCATGTCATGTCATGTCATGTCATGTCATGTCATGTCATGTCATGTCATGTCATGTCATGTCATGTCATGTCATGTCATGTCATGTCATGTCATGTCATGTCATGTCATGTCATGTCATGTCATGTCATGTCATGTCATGTCATGTCATGTCATGTCATGTCATGTCATGTCATGTCATGTCATGTCATGTCATGTCATGTCATGTCATGTCATGTCATGTCATGTCATGTCATGTCATGTCATGTCACGGTAGTCAGTCAGTCAGTCATCCACCCACACACCGACTAACCCACTAGCCCACCAGCCAGATAGTCAACAAATAAGTTGCTAGTCAGCGCGACCAATGGAAGACAAACCAACCAGCTAACCAACCAGCCAACCATCCAACCAACCAACCAACCAACCAACCAACCAACCAACCAACCAACCAACCAACCAACCAACCAACCAACCAACCACCAACCAACCAACCAACCAACCAACCAACCAACCAACCAACCAACCAACCAACCGACCGACCAACTAGCTACAATTGGTTGATCAACGACATTTCAGTGGTGCTCAAATAGTCAGCAAAAATTACAGAGTCCAGACATAATGGCAGTATTTTGCGGATAGCGGCGTTGCTCATGACATTTTTGCTGTCAATAAAAAAGACAAGTGACGACTTCTGATTAAATTTATTTGCAAAATATAGACACAAATATATTTATTGCCACGTTTCAATTTCTTGACAATGTAGCTGCTGCCAAGGTTGACTGAGAACACATTTGGTGCAACCAATATCCTTACAATATATACATATGAATATATAAGCATGCATTACATTTTTAGTCAATGGATACATCTCCCAAAAAACAAAATGTTAGTTATATTTTGGGTGAGCATCGCAGACGGTCAGCCAAAATAAAGCCAATATTTAACAACAGGCATTTGTAAACTGATAAAAATGGATCAACAAATATGTTAAGGAGAAGGGTTCGCGACCCCTCGCCCCCCTTAATAGAGATCGTATTATCTCTATTATGGACCGTTCACGACCCCCCCCCCCCCCCCAAAAAAAAAAAAGTTTATCGGTCCATGATTATGTTCTCAGTATCAGTCTTCAAATGCCTGTAATTGAACTATATATTTTTACAACGTCTTACATGACAGTACAATCAGGCAGATGCTGTTTCCCTGCTTTGAAGGAGGATTCTCCTCACGTCCACTTTGACCTGGTTCAGCTAGAACGAGGCTGTCACGTGACCTGCTACATCCGGGTGGCCGGTTTGACAGTCATCAAGGGTTTTTACGCTGACATATCACGTTGGCGTAACGTTGAATCAACGCTGAACGTGTTGTTTATCCGACAATTTCCAGCATGCCACTTCTATCAATGTTAGTGGCCCCGCCGTGTCCGAAGAGCTCAAGCTCAAGCAAATCGGGACATCTCGTGTCCCTTCCCGTTTTTATTACGGCACTTCGGGATACCTTTATGTCAGAATAGTAGGCAGTCTGTGCTCGTGTTTAGTTAACACAAGCGACTGGCAAGAGTTCAACAACATCTTTGAGGTGCCTTAAAGCAACATCTTATATATCAGCACTCTGCTAGAGCACCATGCATCATGTGATAGACTGCGTACGAATGCCCATAAGTAAATATTTTTTGTGGAGGGGACACACTTTTGCGATAATTTAGTCGGGTGTGATTCTGAGGTTGACCACGGAATCACACCCGACTAAAATATCATGCGGAGTCGACACACTTCTGCGATATTTTAATCGGGGGTGATTCTGTGGTTCACCACCGAATCACATCCACTAAGATATCAGAATTATGTCCGCTCCACAATAAGCAAGTACCATTGCAATACTGCAACGTAACTGCTTACTTTGCCACCAGATAGTTGCTGTCTTTTGGGCTTTGCATAAAAGCTTTGGTGTCAATTCTTTACACGTAGATAGCCCCCGCTTCCTTTTCTCAACTCTGCCATCTTTCAGGAGCGCTCACACACAATGTCGTGATATCAGAAACGCATGGTTATGAATTTCTGATGATATATAGCGCAACCGATACAAAGCAGTCTGTTGTGGAGCGGTGTGGTGTTACTCTAATGAGCTTCCGTACGAAATCTGCTCACGCTCCGTACTAAAGTGGCATCATTCGTCCGGTCAGATCCCTGCTTAAGTGCGGTGGCTTAGTTGAACTTTTTTGGAGGGTTATTATCACTGCATTTTTTATATGGGACAACAAAATACCGGAAAGAAAATGTGACAAATGCTCATGCTCTCTTCATACAGGGTAAATAAAGCTTCATCATACGTTGTCAGGTGGCTCAACCTTTAAGCCCCCACGATGCATTAAAGCATCATTTCACATGTATGAAAACATACTTAATTTCCCTACAACTAAGGGTTTTAGAACGAAAAATTCCATGAAACTGGTTTACCAATACGTGATGATTTTATTTAATTTTAAACCACATCAAGTCATCTTCATCCACTACAAGTCGAGAATTGCGGCAGCAATTCGCGGCTTGTATATTTTCAAGCTACATAAGTCTCTATACTTTCTACTTTTCTACTTCATACCGATGGTGTGTTGCATATCTTTGTATTCATTATTCTTTACCCTCCAATAAGCCGTGATTTTTGACCTAACAAGTCACTCTTCCCATGGGCAAAAAAAAGATAAGAAAATCGCCGGTACTCATAAATATGAAAAAAACACTGCTTTTGGGGCTGCCTTTGAAGCTACCGCATTGATTATAATTAGATTGATTCGTTACAAACTAATCTCCATTTCGAACAAAGCGGCGAAGAGAAGCTTAATGGAAAATGATTCTCAACAAGTTGAGAAGTCAATACTTCTTTCTGTGACAGAGAAAGATGGGATGGGGTAACAGTAGACTGAATAATAAAGATCCATACCAGACTGGACCTCAAAGGAGGTATCAAAGGCATTTAAGGAGGAGGGGTGCAGAGTGGATGTTATTGTAGAGTGGGTCAGCATCAGTTTGTGAAGTGTAGACCCAAGAATCACGACACTTTGAACTGGAGCTGTTTTATTGCTGGTCCAGCGTCGATAGGCAAGCATTCAAACAACGATGTTTTAACGTCACGTGTTTGCTTAACAAAGGTCGCCTTATTGTATAAACCAGGGGAGCGTCGGGTCATCTTTCGTGAGACTTTTGGAACGTCTATGCCCACGGTACGACGAAGATAGGCGAGCAGCTGGTGCCTATTCGATGTCAGGTCTTTGATCACCTGGTCTGCAGTTACTGTTCACTTGAAAAGTACGCAGTCATTGCTGTTTGCTTTTTACTCCTGTTTTGCATATTTATCCATTGCAGTACTGAACTGCTTGTCTGGGACAGCGCTGCGTGAAATGAGGTGCTATAACCTCAGCTTTTAGTCAATCAATAATTCGATTCACTGATATATGCTTGAATCAATCGATCAATCAATCAAGCAATCAATCAAACAACCAATCAATCAATCAATCAATCAATCAAGCAAGCAAGCAAGCAAGCAATCAAGCAAGCAAATAAGCAGACATACGAGCAATCACAACACTCAATACAACTATTAATCAATCAATCAATCAATCAATCAATCAATCAATCAATCAATCAATCAATCAATCAATCAATCAATCAATCAATCAATCAATCAATCAATCAATCAATCAATCAATCAATCAATCAATCAATCAATCAATCAATCAATCAATCAATCAATCAATCAATCAATCAATCAATCAATCAATCAATCAATCAATCAATCAATCAATCAATCAATCAATCAATCAATCAATCAATCAATCAATCAATCAATCAATCAATCAATCAATCAAAGTCTTATCTGGGTATAACGACTACCAGACAAGGACTAATCGGTAAACATAGTAGCCTGATACCTGAGTAGGTCAGCTTGTTAATTATTCCGAGTTTGAGCACTGAGAGGGTCGCGAGGTATTCTATTCCGGACCTGAGGACTGTGAGGGTCGCTGGAGTCGTCCAGCGCTTTCAATTTCCCGTGTCTGACCGCACACGTGTTCTCCGGTCACTTCTGGACGGGGTGGGGCGACTGGACAAACATCATTTCTTATTGACCTGCCAGCAGGGAGACAACCACCTGACTCCCACACGGAAATGACCACGACTGTTCACGCGGAAGCACCATCTGTTGCCTCGTGGTGGCGCAATGCCGGGCCAGCGTCGCCGACGGTGGCCCGGCATTGCGCCACAACGAGGGGCAATGGAGCGTGATGGCAGAACAGGCGGCATTCTGAGACCGCTCGCCATTCATCTCCTGAGTGAATGAGGAGTCAAACGATTCGCGTCTTCCACGCACTGTAAATGGGATCATTTTAACACAACAATAGAATACATTGTTCCTCTAATTACACATCCTATCCAAAACCAAAACGCACTGACCATACATACAATCGGAATCAAAATAACATTAGTACACTCAGCTTCAACCTAAAATTTCAATTCTTAGGCTGAACCCAAATGGCGTACAAAAATTCTGATTCCATGTGTTATTTCCGAAGTGAACCATTTATCGGATCACTATTTTATCTTGATTGCTCTGTATTTTGTTTGTTATAGTGACTTGGAAGAAGTCAACGCCGACAGCGTTCATTTGGATATATGGTGAGGTTTTTGTTAAGCACTCATTCATTCATTCGTTCGTTCGTTCATTTTTTCAATCATTCATTGATTTAATTCAACATAATTTGCTTAACATATGTGTCATTCGGCATATAGCAACATGTTTTTAAAAGTTCTTCACACGAGGATCCGTAGTCTCGTACAAATTGCGATATATCGTAGGTTTTGGATTGGCCGAGATGGTCGTCTCTCCCAATACGAAGCCTACAATATATCGCAACTAGTACGAGAATACGGGCGCTTAACAACGTTTGTTTAAATATTTGACTGCGAGTGTACACAGGTATTAAAACGGTCCTACTTTTTCTTTCTTTGTTCTCCTACTTTTGGTAGTAAATTCTTAGTTTGTCCGTTCTTTGTTCCTTTTTGCACAGTTCAGTTCTAAGAAAACCTACCAGTATATTGTCTTTAAAATAAATCGATCTGTGAATAGATTTGCTATTGATTCCAGTATCCACAGACACCCACCCCTGAGACTGAAAACACTTTGTAGAGTACGGTTAAATAGTTAATCCGTTATGCACATCAACCACGACTGTAATAACTTTTAATCTATTTTATCAACACATTAATAACACGTTTAGGAGGTGAAATACATGTTTAATTAGCAATAATCTCAAAATGTATACAGCAAAAACGAAACAAGCGAGTCATTTTCAACCACTTGAAGTTGGAGGTCGCGGCAGCGACGTACAACTTCAAGTGGTTAAAAATTAAAAATACACAACTTGGCGATTAACTCTTACAGCGCGGGTGATCAACTTTAGTCGTCAGAATCTGACGTCTGTAGACGTCAGATTCTGATGACTAAAGTCGATCCTCGAACTGTAATATTTCTAACGGCCGTAGACCCATAACATAGGTATTCAAATGAATCAGAAAGAGCTAGCAAAGACATGTATAATTATTTCAAATAAAAAACACTTTAGTCTCTATGGTTTAAACATAATTAATTCAGCGCTTTCAGGGTTAAAATTAAACAGATATTTTTGTTTTAATACAGGGATCACGATGATGAGTTTTCCGTGGTGGATGCTGCCAAGCGACTAAACGAGGTCCAGGGTGTGAAGGGACTGGCTCGCTACTTCAAGCAGATCGCCCAGTCAGCAAGGACAAGTAATAAGGATAATGTGGATGATTTCCTGGGATCAATTAACATCAACTTACACGTAAGATATGCACTTTGTTTACTCCTTTGTGTTGTCGAGCCGTGCAGATCCGCTTTCAGCCAGTTTAAAGCCGAAAGCAAAAGATGAAATGTGTTTGTGGTAAACCCTGGTAAATGCTCACTTAATCTATTAATAATAGGTAGCGTGCTCGGCCTCAGACCGCCAGGGCTCGAATTTCGAATTCTGTGTCTGGAGGACAGTGTCATCTCAATCATCTCACCAGGAGGTTCTCCTGGCCCAGTTTAGCCTATATGTGCACAAAGGTGGCCTAAAGCCCGATCATTTCATTTCATATTAATAATAGACTGTGGAAGATGTTCATGTTTCGAGTTAGTCTAGTGGTTAGAGCTGCGGGCACAAAGTCGGGAAGTCGTGGGTTCGAATCCCACATCGGACATGATGGAGATTTTTTTGCGACCGGCCCCAACCCAGGGTGAGTTCGACACAGGCTCAATGGGTAGGTCAAGCCACTGAACGAGATTCATCAACTAAAAGGATGCGACATTGGGGGGCGTCTCGGAGTTATGACCCATCTGGGGATGATTAGCTACCAAGGTGCTTGTGATGGCCGGGCCCAGGTAACTCTGGGATATAGGTCCGGTGGTCAGTCAGACTGAGGTCAGGCTGATTACATCCGGACCAAGTGACAGGAAGTTGGTCTCACAGCCCTGTCAAGTAGTCCCACGACCAATACGGACCTGCTGTGTCAACTCACATACACAGACTGCACATGCACAGCACTCGCACTGCATATAATAAAAATGAGCCCCGGTTGGGTTCGCCAGAAATATATTTAAAATAAAAATGTTTAGAGTTACAATAAACAATTTCCGTCATTTGAAGCTGGAAATTGCGTTTCAAATTATTAAAAAAATAGTAATTAGCAAACTCGGCAGCACAATCAATGGCTCGATTTTTAATTGGTAAATCATCTTATTTTCAATTTTTGGAATTTTTATTGCATTAATTGTCAATACTCAGACTAAATCACAAATCCACGCTCACTCATGGTATCTCGTAATAATTCGTTATGGCACCACCGTTATTATTTGATTACGTAATTACGAAAATTAAATTGGACCCCTCCCACCCTCTAATGTCTAGTAGATAGTGGTAAATGATCAATTTCGTTAGAATTCACTGCCCTGTCGTCTCTATCAAAGAACCGACGTCGTCTCTTTGTTACAATTCACCCAAGGATAGTCGTTTCTAGAGAGGAGGTTATATATGGTTCTATTATCCTTGGTATACAACTGGAACGCGTGGAGTGGAGGCGTTTTTCACTGTCAGAGCAGTCAAGACGTATACTGACGCCGCACTTGACAATCCTGACAGTGGCAGGGGTAGGTTCCACACAGTCAGGATGGTGAAGATGACATGTGTTGGTCTATTCTGGGCAGCGTCATATTCATCAATTGGGAGACCCTAGTGCAACATCCATCGCTCTTCACGTAGGCTACATGTGAAACGCATTCAACAAACACAGGACGTTTGTTCATATCTAAAAGTACACTGCCACCCGTAGACGGCACACATATGTTTGATGGATGAGGCTTGAATCACTCATAGGGGAACTGATTTTCCTTCTTTTCTCAGGTATATAAGCGAGAGCCCTGGTGCAGTGGTTAAAGCTGTCTTCTTGCAAGTCGGAGATCGCGGGTTCGAGCCCTACCCTGGCCTTCAAGTTTTCGTCAAACGAAATGTTCTCCCCTCTCACTCGTAAAGATTCAAGATTGTGGGGAGCCTCCGTGACCAAGAGGTAGCGTGCTCACCTCAGACTGCCAGGGCTCGAATTTCGAGTCCTGTGTTTGACGGGCAGTGTCATCTTATTCATCTCACCATCCTCAGGAGGTTATCCTGGCCCAGTTTAGCCTATATGTACACAAAGGTGCCCTGAAACCCCATTCTTTTAATTTCATTTTTTTATTTTCTCAGGCGCACAACGTTCTTGTTCAGAGCGTTCAGTTATGTTATTGTAATATACAAAGAGAACATTTGCAAAATAGTTCTTCAGAAATTTCATTTTCTATTGAGGGTTTTCTTCAACAATTATAAAATATACGCTAATAAACAATAATTGTGTCGCGAGGGGCCATGATTATATAGGGGTATCCCCAGACAACTAAATATGAATCCTCGCAGTTGCTTTAGTCCGCTTAGTGCTAAAAGAGATGTCCTGCACTGTCTAAACATGACTTTTAATATACACTTGGAAAATCTGGAGGGCAACCCCATTTTTTAAAAAAAACACTCTATAAGACATTTATATTACGAAAAGAGACGGGAGATGTATCCGTAGACATGACACGCTCAGTCAATGGTGAATTAATGTCGAGCCAGCGTCGACAGACGTTACTACCCCTTGGCCAAGTGAAAACAATGTAAAATATATTCTATGTAATAAGATATATTTTTTTGTATACAGGACATCCCATCCACCGGCCTAGATCGCTGGTTTGACCTCGAGGGCAGGTCGGCCAGGTCAAACGTGGAAGGTCAGATCCGCCTGCGGATGTCGTTGTCCACTCGGGAGGACCGTGGAGTGTCGGAGGAGGAGGACTGGACTGAGTCCATACAGCACGAGAGGCTGCTCAGGATCTTCATAGAGCACGAGATGAAGTCATTCGAGGTCAGTTCACGGAAACCCGCAAACGCTGTGTACCGACTGATATAATAGTGTCTGCCAAATGGGGTATTTTTGCAATATTGGTATTGATTACACTGAGAATGCACACACTTTTATTCGTGCTTCACAGCCACGTTGTAAGATGTCAAATACACCATTTTAGCACTAGACTAAGGATGCGATATGTATACACTCCCTTTAGTGTTGAAAGGGAGTATCTGCCTGCCAGTGACACACAACCCGTTTCGACTCCAATGAAGCGATAAAGCAACGGCTGGCTACATGTTTAGGCCCTTTAAGCACCCATGTATATTCACAAAATAAACAGAGAAAAAATTTAAAACATGTAAAATAAAGCTACTAAGATAAATCTCAACGAATACAAATACGGATTTAATTCCAGTTGATTGGGTATTTTTCATTTTCCCTTTTCATCAGCAAATGTGAAGAAATCGCTGGGAAATTGAAGAGGATTTCAACAAATTTTGTTTTATATTTATGTGGCCTCAATAATTGTCAAGTCAAATAATTACATGTAGTTAATTACATGTAACATATACACCGAAAATAAGACACCAACATAAAGTATGTACCTATTATAACTGCAGTCCAGCAGTGATCATCATTCTGGCCGTGTGTGTACAAGAGTGCACTTCCATTCCCTTCTATTATGGATGACTCTCCGGTGATGTTTGCTTAACAATCTGTCATTTCAGGTGTCGCGCGCGGCGGACACTCTAATATACGCCATCGTTATTCGGCATTATTACAGTTAATGATTAATGTGATTATAAAATGATTTCGACCATGGGATCCTGCTTTCCTTCTCTATTCCAATACGTTGTGTCGATGTGATTTGTGTTTCGGGAAAGAAAAACAAAATATTGAATGTAGATTATCTATAATTCTATCAGATTGAGAAGAATGGACCATCAAAATTAATGTATTAACCCTTATCGTGCTTATCACGACTATTGTCGATTATAATCTGTTTTATTAGTCAACAAACTCACTGTTATTAAGAATGAAATGTGTGTCTAAACATCAAGATTTACAAATATCATGTGTCGAATTAAACAAATGTGAGTAATTTTAAGCCACTTGAAGTTGTGGGTCGCGGTAGCGAGACACAACTTCAAGTGGCTGAAAATTCAAATTATTCAATTTAACATCATCAGGGTTGAACGATTTAAATATCGCTAAAGACTCTAAGCGTTGGCCCTACGTTGGTTTATTGCTGGGCCAGATTCGTATCACTGAATCAAACAGTCAATACAAAAACAGAGGCAATGTCTGACATACAGTTTTAGTTTCTGTCAGGTTATGTTTTAGATGTATTTCTCGAATCCACGCCATTGATCACAAACTGTGCAATTCGTTTCCTTCGTCCTTTATATATTATTTTATCACGTCAAATAACACGTGAGGATTTAAAGACAGCCCTGTCAAATCATTGGCACGCAAATTTAGGTCTAATTAGGTCTAATTTAGGTCTAATTAGCAACTAATCGATGATTAACTTGACATTCAACTCTTCAACTCCGAATTACTCAGAAAACCCAGAGGTATGCTCGACAGCAAAATATTCAGACTGAAGTATAGTAGTTCAAATCCATTTGAGGAGTGGATCAGTATGACGAGATTAGGCTATAATAAGGGTAGAATATCATACTTGGTCCAAATGATATAATACAGTCAAAGTCCATATAATTGATTTTGTGAACAAATATGTTAGTCCTTGGAATGTATCCCGATTACAGAATGACAATATCATATCATGGAAATATCAACTACAATAAATCGTCGCCTCGGAGCTAAATGATCCTATCTGACACTCGTTAGAGTGGCAGATAGGATCATTTAGCTCTGAGGCGACGAAATCCGCTCTGACATTTTTTAACACTGGATTGAGCCGTTCTATTGGTGCACCTCTTACCAAATCCTAATGGCGCCGCATACCGATTCATGATTCACTTCAGTACATGTACTTTACCATAATGTTTGTTTACAGGGTCAGGGATACCTGTGGAAGGGGATGCTGTCACAGGCAGCTGTCACAATCCTACATCAACACGCTATACAGGGTGACATCACTGACCTACAGCAGAGTGCATGGTATGTAGGTCAGGCCACCGATATAATGACATAAATCTTAGGCGTATCATTGGTCGAGGCATCGACCAATCCCCTGTCTAAGATCCATATCATCTGATATTAACTGTGTGTATCTGTCCTGAAAAAAATTATGTATGTAGGTCTATGCTATCAACGAACATAAAATACAGCTGAATTTGATTGTATTTTTTTTATATATATATTTTTAACTAAGTATTCAATAATCAGATAGAACTGAAATTCTCAAGCCAGCTGAAACAGTCCACAATTGGTTGAATGTGCTTATGGCGGTAAAACTCCCTGCTGAATAAACATGATAGGCCTACATGATAAACGAGAATCAGTTGATCATTATGTTGTGATTTAATGAGGGGGTTGTAGAAATAGCCTTTCACCAAATCAAGCTGGTGAGGGTGAAGTACCTCTAATGTATATTTGCACTGAAAAAACAGAATGTACGTTTTTAACACACACGCTAGGAGTGAAACATGCCTCAGCCCAGCCTGCTCCTAGACTCTGTGTAGGGTTTCATCGCTGACATTTGGAAAACTGATATGAAATTACATTTTGTGCTTCTTTGTTCTATGTGACACACGACACGGCAAGCAGTACACTATCCTATTTTCATTAACCGCTGCAAACAATGTGAAATATAACATGCGCCATTTTCAAATTTAATTTAATATCAGCATATCACTTCTGCAAACACTTAATCGCTCTACTTTTGCCATTAGCGCTTTGATATCTAATAAATTATTTTTTTAATCACATAAAGTTGTGTCTCGCTACCGCGGTCCACATCTTCCAGTGACTAAAAATCTGTGAGTTTGCTCAATAATAAAGTTGAAATGTATATGATTATCGCAGATTTGGGAAGTATTTGATTTCTAGAAGCTGATTATATAAGGTCATTGAAACAAAAGAAAACAATACTATAGTCCATAGTCATGTATGAATGTGGATTCATTAAACATGATATACTTGCTAGTGCGCTAATATCCCTCATGTATTATTCAAATAGGTCCTAGATATATGCGAAAGATAGACGAGCGTCACGACGGTTCAATAGCAACAATTTCTCAGGATTCAACGTGATATTTTGTCAATAAAATTAGCGTAATATAATTCAAAGTATTTGTTATCTATTTTGCGCAACCAAATAGTAATATCTACAATTGGTCAACGTTTCGTTTTTTCCTGGTCCGTATTCTCGTACACGTTACCTATGATATATCGTAGCTTGTACGAGACTTCAGGCTCAGACCCCGTGATGCCCTGTAATATGACCTTGTCTATGAAAGGGTGTATCTGCCACTTTACAAAGCGGCAGATACACCGTACCCAAGAAGACGGTGTGTAAATACATGATTATGATGTATTTACGTGTTACAGTCGCTGGGCCGCCTACAGCGCACATCAGCAGCACCAGAACTTTGACTGGGACTTTCTCATCCATCTGCTGGACGATCTGGAGAAGAAATGGGACCTCGGTCCCCTCTCCAGGGAGCAGGTAGGAACAGGGGACCAATTTTTTCAGCCATTTTAGAGACGCCAGATTCTCATGTATTTACCCGTTGATATGCTTTGCCAGGTGTTATTCTCATTTATATGTTTTAATGTCGCTTGTCTTGATCGTTTATCATTGGTAGCAAAATCTTTTTTAACCCTTTAAGCCCCTACAATGCATTAAAGCATCATTTTGCATCTCTGAAAAATGACTGAATTCCCTAAAACTAGGGGTTTTAGAACGAAAATTTCCATGAAACTTGTTTACCAATACATGACAATTTTCTTTAATTTGCCACCCACTTCAAGTCATCTTCATCCACTACAAGTCGAGAATTGCGACAGCAATTCGCGGCTTGTAGTGGATGAAGATGACAATGGTAAGCTCAGGCTTGAAAGGGTTAAACCTTAAAGCGCTGAAGTAGTTTTGTATAAACCATGGAGACGCGATGGTTTTTTCCATGTCTTAGTCAGCTCTTCCTGTTTCATTTGAATACCTATGTTATGGGTCTACGGCCATTATAAATATTTTACTCTTCCAGTGCATGGATCGAATTTAGATGATCTGACGTCGTAAGTCGTCACCCGCGTTCACAGGGTTAAAAAGATATATGTTAAACATAGATTTTCCCCCTGTGCCATGGTGTTAGCACTGGCACTCTCTCGGGACCTCTATCCACGGCATATAGTCTTGGAATCGCGATGCCCTGCCCCTGCAGTAGCGAAGCAGTGCAGCCCGATGGGGCTATTCCCTTAACCACCTTTATCTTAAAGAGCCCAATCTCAGCACGCTGGTCACACGCCACCATGACGTGCGGGTCATACAGTCACGCCATTGACGACCATCTGCCATTTATCTCCCAAATAGCGCGTTTCTACAGAAAAGTCTGAACGGCGCCAACCTGGACATACAGGCCCTATGCCGGTTTAATGCTGTACCATCGTCTGTCGCGGTGGCCAGACTGTAGATGTATCGGGATGTCTCACTAATCTTTCCTTCTGTTATATCAGTGTGCACTTTATGGAAAATAATTCGCTCGATATGTCACAAGCAAACTTGGCCCATGTCATGTATGCTATAGCGGGACATGCAAATCCTGGTGCAAGTTTCAGCCAAATAAAATTATTGCGGATTGAAATTCCCTGTGTGTTGAAATTGTTGATATTTGTTTTTTTAGGACCAAACATTTGCATATCTTAGTATTTAAACACACATTACGTTCCCAATTACTTCAATTTAAAATGATAATAAAAACGGATTAAAACGACTATAGTCGTGCTGGGTGGTGTAAGGGTTACAGTGCGGGATCGACTTTTGTCGTCAGAATCTGACGTCTGTAGACGTCAGATTCTGACGTCTAAAGTCTATCCCTACACTGTAACGGTAAAAATATTACTAGTGGCCGTAAACCCATAACATAGTATTCAAATGAATCAGAAAGAGCTAACTAAGACATCTATGGTAATTTCAAAATGAAAAACCCTTTGGTCTCCATGGTATATACAAAAACAATTCAGCGTTTTAAGGGTTAAACACGACTAAATCCAGGACTTTGAAGAGAACCCAATTGTCCTTGTATCATTTTCTATCTCCAGACTCTTAATCGTGCAGTATATCCTCTCGTGCCCCGCTATGCCTCTTATCATCTGGGCTATTCAGATTTGTTCCAATCACGCAGGTCGACCAGATAGTCAGGATAGCATAAGCAATCAGGGTGCTGGTCTTTGTGAGATCCCTGTTTCCCGGACGTCCACACGACACTGTGATCCATATCTTAAATCTCCTGTCTCCCCATACTGCGTGCAAAGACAAAACTGCGCGCTTACAGTGCGGGGATAGACTTTAGTCGACATAATCTGACGTCTGTAGACGTCAGATTCTGACGACTAAAGTCGATCCCCGCACTGTAAGAGTAAAAATATTTATAATGACAGTAGTCCCATAACATAGGTATTCAAATGAATCGGAAAGAGCTAAATAAAACATTTATGATGATTCCGTATTGAATAGAACCCAAGTTTGGTCTCCATGGTTTATATAGAAAATTATCCAGTGCTTTAAAGGTTAAAAGTAAGCAGTTACTGCTACTTGTGTTCACACAGTCATCAAAGGTAAAACTCCGTATCTTTTCAAGTACAGTTAAGTGAGCAGTTATTGATGTGCGTATTTTATCTTAAGTGTTATGGTTTGAATAATGTTTTTCGTTTAACTGAAATAGTCAAGATATATGAATGGGCGATATAGTTGAACCAATGTAAAGTTAAGAAGACATGTATCGTTTTGTGAGGTTAACACTGGTTAACTCTTATTAGTTCGTTTAGTTACACATTTATTCAACAGGTGACAAATCATACCATCCCAGCACAAAATATTTGTCAGAATCTCAGTATTTTGTTTCTGCGCGCGCATCCTGGGCAATGCCCATGTTCTTATTTATTATGTACTGGATCACATTGTTGTTTTTCTCGTGAAATATTTCCCGTTACGTGAGTGTTATTGTTTCTGCATTCCAGGAGGACTCTTTGAGGGACTCCTTCAGTAACTTCATAGACTTCTGTCTAGAGCTGGTGCGACAGCAGAGGTTTGTCTACCCCTGCAGCAACAGGAAATCTCTGGCGCGCATGCGTGGCATGCTCACGTGCTTGGGTCGCCTGTACAACATGAAGTGTTTCTACGCCTGCTGCCCCTTCCACAAGGAATTGACGGGCGAGCTGATCGCTGTGGTCAAGGTGAGTGTCACATCCTTAAAACGACAAGATGATTAATTTTAATTTGTAGTCAATTGAATTTCTGGCTCGCTGTCTGGACCCACAAACCTAATTGACTAATAATTACTCATGTTTCTTGAATTTGAAGTCGCACATTTGCAGTTATTGCTGATTAAACAATGATAAACATCCTCCTATTTTCATAGAACAGTTCTTGAGAGGCAAATGAATATTGAATGAATGAATGAATGAATGAATGAATGAATGAATGAATGAATGAATGAATGAATGAATGAATGAATGAATGAATGAATGATGGAATGAATGAATGAATGACTGAATGAATGAATGAATGAATGAATGAATGAATGAATGAATAAATGAATGAATGAATGAATGAATGAATGAGTAAATGAATAGAAGTTTATTCCATCATTCATTCATTCATTCATTCATTCATTCATTCATTCATACATTCATTCATTCATTCATTCATTCATTCATTCATTCATTCATTCATTCATTATGTAAAAATATTATTTCACGGTATCAAAAAAGGGAGTAAACAATGTATTTTCAAATCGTGTTTTTTACGTGAGGCGTCAGGGCTACTTGAAAAATATTGACAGCACGTTATGGGAACATTGGGAACGGCTTTTTAATTTGTGAGGACGCGTTACTGAGTAAAAAGTGTCCCTGAGCTAGGTCAATAGTTACTAAAGAATATTCCTTATTCCCAATGAGATAAACATTATGCATATGTCTTGAACGACACTTATTGCTAATAGCTTGTCAGTATTTTATGGCATGTAGGTTCTCTATGTCAAGTTTAATTTTTTTCTAGTGACCAACATGCTGCAGTTCTAACAGTGTATACTTGTATACGTATGCTAACGTAAGCTGGAAATGATGTTGAATATAAAAGTAGCATACTTACATCAAACTACACTAACTGTAACAGTCTAGTACTATTTGAGCAGTTTCGACCAGAAGAATTGCAATTGATTCAGGATGGAACACATGTATGGAACAGAGTGACCATCCGTTTAAGTATAAGTATAAGTATAATGACTTCTATAGCGCCAGTATCTCTCAACAATGGCGCTGTGGACTAAAACAGTATTCGATGGGGAGGTCCATAGTCGGAAAAGGAATTCATCATATGACGGTCGGTGGATGCGCAGATTAAGGTGGTAGGGGAAATGTAAAAAGGTGTGTTTTTAATTTTTTCTGAATGATAGTGACTGATTTTGCTTCACGTATTTGAAGAGGCAATTTATTCCACAAGCGCGATGCGACAACCACGAACGATGAATGGCCGTAATTTCTTTTTTCCCGCGGTCCAGGATGTAATAACTTCGTACTTTCGGATCTCAGTGTTTGCTGGTGTTTCTGGAAATGTAATAAATCACTGAGATATGAAGGAGTACCCACGAATAGTGCTTTATATGTCAGAAGGCTCAGTTTAAATTTGATACGTGATTTAATAGATAACCAATGCAGTGATTTGAGCGGGGGCCTATACCTACTTGACCAGGTCACTACTCGGGCAAGGCAATTCTGTACACGCTGCAAGCTTGTTTTATATATTTCGGAACAACCAGCAACAAATTGCAGTAGTAAAGGCGACTGCTCACTAGAGCATTGGCTAGAGAAATTGCAGTGGATTTATTAAAATGAATTCGAATGCGTCTAAGATCTCGAATATGGTAGAAAGCTGATCTACACATACTCGAGACATGTTTCTTGAATGAAAAAGCTGGATCAAAAGCCACACCCAGGTTTGATATAGAGTCTATTTCGCAAACTTTTGGTGCAAAAGTTCAACTGGGAAAATATGAGCAACTTGTTTCCGTTGAGTTAAATTTCCAATGATCATGAACTCTGTCTTACTAGGATTAAGTTTCAGCATGGTTTGATTCATCCAAACCTTGATTGCCAGCATAAAATTTTGTACAACAATAGTATACATAGTAAAAAGAAGTGGACCCAACACAGAGCCTTGTGGAGCACCGCACAATAACAATTGCGGAGTAGACAGTACACCATTAACTTTAACAAGTTGAGAACCACCGGTCAGGTAGGATCGAACCCACTGCAACACCACACCATCAATGCCAAACCACTCAGTCAATCTACTGAACATGAGGTCATGATCGCTGGTGTCAAAAGCCGCAGAAGAATCCAAGAGTGAAAGAGCAGTAAGTTCACCACGGTCTGACAACATATCATTTTGAATATACAAAAGGGCCGTTTCGGTGGAATTTCCACATTTATATGCTGATTGAAGGTTATTCGGATTACCTGAATTTTGCATGTGAAATTTTATTTGGCTGGCAACGATTTTCTCGATCAATTTGGAAACAACATTTAATCCAGATACAGGTCTAAAATTGCTTAATTCATTTCGATCTAGTGAAGGTTTTTTTAATAGTGGTGTAGCATGAGCAATTTTGAACTTCTCTCCTGCCAATGAGTGATTTATGATCATTGTGATTGACCCAGCCAGAATATCAGCGCTGTCCTTGACGATTTGAGTTGGATATGGATCTAGGTCACATGATTTGCCAAACAAGCTTTGACACGTTACTTTCTGAAATGAGTAAAAGATTTGGGGCAGCTGGAGGAGTAGGTTTAGGATTAATGTTTGAATCTGATTTTGCTGACATTAGAGTGTCCCTGATTTTAGCGATCTTGCTTATGAAAAAATCATTGCAAAGAGCTAGCAAGTTTGATATTGCATGAACTATGAAGTATATTGTTTTTTTTTTATGCAAAATGTATTTCATTTTGTCCCATAATTTTCTAGGGTTTGTGATGTTTTCTGAAACCAAATTTGTATTTGTATAATTTGTTGCCTCTGACCTTAGTCTGTTACACAGGTGAACTTGTGCATTCAGTCGTGATCGATTAGAATCTGTTCGATCCCTTCCCCATATTCTTTCCAACTTTTTTTTTCCTTTTAGATAACAAGATCTCACCGGTTATCCTCTCATTTACTGGTATAGCATTTGGTGTTACCTTGTAACTTTTTAGAGGTGCATGTTTATCAAGCAATGTCGACATACTAGTATCATGGTATTGGGTATATAAAGAGGTAGCTGAATTTGTGTCAGGGTTCTGAATTAGGTCGGAATTGGTCAGAGCATTTTTGAAATTTTCAATGTCAAATTTTCTGTAAGATCTGTCATTTATTTTTTCCTTTGGCTGGCATAGTTTAGCTGTCTCGTTCAGAGTAGCAATAAATGAAGAGTGGTCACCCATCTGATTTATCGATCTTATTTTGTTAATTAAATTACATTCATCACTTGTAATGAGCCAATCCAGGGTATTTCCAAATGTATGGGTGGGGAAGTTCACGTGTTGTTTCAAATTAAACATATCAAGGATATTATTCATAGCCACTGCATCAGAAGAGCCGTTTCCAAATGGAATATTAAAGTCACCAAAAATTATAAAAGCGATTTGGCAGCGATATAAGGAAAGCCAAAAAATCCTGAAACTCGTCAAAAAAAGCATTACATTATATGTCTCACAAGGTAGAAGTGCACCAATGCTGATACTTATACTTTTCAAATGACATTATATTCGAACATTGATATTATAATACTTATAAACGTCTTTGCAGTTTGCAAAATATGCATACCACAACAGTTACTCATTCATGCTGAAACATGGGTCCGCAATTTTATTTCATAACTATTGCATGATATTCATATTATGGAGCACTTTTGATGAATATAATGACCTTCTAGAATTTCAAACTGCGTAGGCATTGTAAATTTGTACATAGTTGAATATTTTTCTATTCGGCTTAGCAAGTCCTAATTTCAGCTACTTGAAAACTAAGTAGTTATTACATTTTGCCAGTATCAGAAAATAAAGGTCTGGGTGTTTTCGCCGCGTCATACAACTCCCACATAAAGTTAACAAAATGTCGCTGCTATGCCCACACATTCTCCAGTTGGCTTTTTATGCTTCTTTCCCAGACGTACACTGCAGCAGGCTGTCTGATGATCTGCCGGAGGAATTTAATTAGTATCTGTTCTCGTCCTTTGATTGCAAATAGATTCCATCAAAAGACTATTATTGCGAACGCGTGGGCGGCTCATGCCAGATAATCCTTCTTTAATTCCCTTTCTCTTGATTGTTTTATTGTAAAACACACTACATCTGAAATGTAAGGAGCTTTTTAAGGGAAAATTCAAGAAAATAAATTGTAACTGAAATTATTTAATTAGAAGGCACCAGCTCATTTGTAGGCACCAAATCATTTGGTGCGCAGCAAATAATTATAGTATATTGTTATATATCTGTCGATAAAGAATGGCGCCCGCGACAAAAATACACCCACACTAACCAAGTGTATCTCAGATTAAAATCGCAAGATGATGGCCCTTTTGGGCCTTGTCACCCAAAATTGTCTAAATGTTCGCCCGTTTGTGTCTTCCTAGTGCGACCCACAACTTCAGCATGTGACAATTACGCATGTTTATTTAATTCCCGACCAAATATTAGCACTGCTGGCTGATTTAGCATAGTGTTTACTCCCAAGAACAATTAATAATTTAGATATACCAATAAAAACGTTTGTGGTCGGCGCCTGGGTAGTCGGTTAAAGTATGTAAATGAATATTGTTAACCCTTATCCTGTTAGTTAATTTATTTAAATTTTCAAACACTTTAAGTTGTGTCTCCCTACCGCGATCCAGAACCAAAATTATTTGTTTAAAATGAGATCAAACATTTGTAAATCTTGATGTTTAAACAGTCCTTTCTTTCCCAATAACAGTGGTTTAATCGACAAATAAAACAAAGCAAAAACGACTATTGTCGTGATCATGAAATGAAATAGAATACCCAGGTAAATATATAACTCTACACATACTCTAGTCGCATTAACTCCGGTGACGTATAGACCCGCAGGGGAGGATCCAAAATTTTCATATAAATGTAGAATATACCCATTAAGCGCTAAACATTTGTTTAACATTTGTACAATTTCAAATCAAATAAAATTCCAACTAAATAGATAAAGCAGTTTGTGAGAGATACTCAGTCAAACATTCAATATCGTATTTTTCATAAATTGTAATATATTCGTTATTTGAATCTGGAAATCACGTTAGCAATTACAGCTTTAAATGAATGAAAAATAAACAGTCGGTTACTCCATGACATCCCATAATTATCGACACTTTTTGCTTATCATTTTATTCAATTATATTAGTACGTATATTACCCCCTCCCTCATGGAGGTTTTATCGTACATATGGGCCCACAAACAGATAAATATGCACGACGACGCGGCTGCTTTTAATGTGTCGCCCGCTCTCAAAATTTCAATGCGGTATCCATCACAGGTCCGCGCATTATAGTGCGGCCTGCGACAGGACGGTCACCCAGCATTGGTTGATTGGTGGGCCAGCGTCTCATACGCTTGCCCAGCAATCAACCAACGCTAGGTTGATTTGTCAGTTGTGAATTGCGGATGATAATCTAGACCTCGAGGGACCGATGTGGTCGTCCTGTTGAGCAGCGCAACATAACGTGCGGTCTATATTAAGCCCGTATCGATTGCATCGGTCCAGCAAGATTCACCAAGGCCATCAAGCCAATCTGGCGATGTCCACATTCACGCCGGCCGCCGTGTGGAATCCAAAAAAACATCTGCATTTTTATTCCATAAAATATGAGATTGCTAAGATGATACTTGTGCGGCGTAGAATTACCCGTAATGGATTAGCTGAGTGGATTTCACAAAACGTGCCGGCCTGACTATGTATGGCCAGTGTGTTTAGACCCTGGTTAGCAGTGCCGCCCTTCACGCCAGAGCTCTTAACTCGTTCCCTGTATCCAGTATCGGGTTTAAAATAACTACAATGTTAACTACAATGAAGTATCTCCCCAGTACTGATACAGCATGTAGACACAAATAGGGTGTATGTATGCATCATAACTGCATGGTAACCCTCTCCCACACATGTCCATCTTGCGTCAACTCCACAACATGATTTGTGCTCTGAACCCCAACATAATACAGTGACCCAAACTGTTCAAAGACCTGGAGTACTTGATATCGTACTGCGCACGGCGGCTTTTCGATGAGAGCAAACAGGTTATCTATATGGCGCAATAGACTAAGTCATATTACCGACTTCGGACTTCATTCTGTACATTTCAACAATGTACAGAAAGTGATTAAAGCTAATATTTACTCACTCCAGCAAAAAGAATTTTTCAAAATGAAGATATCGGTCGCAGAATAACATATACATGATTTGTTGCTTAAGTGTTGTTTTAAGGAGGCCATCCTTTCCATGTAGCAGCCCATGCCGATGTCAGGATGGGTGAATCAAGCTGATATATAACGTTTGAACAGATTAGCTGTGCCATACATAAGAAGCACATTATGGTGATGATATTTTTAATGTTTGTCGGCCACGTAGTAAGACAGAGAGCAGTATTATTCGAGTAGGATTCACGTTAACCGTGGTGAATGGTTGTCGCTGATTTATCGGCCAATCCTCAATCAGCATGATCAGTATTAATGTAATTTTACATTAGGACTTGTATATTACATTAAGACTTGTACCGTGATGCTTTGTACAGTGATGCGGCGACCACAGAAATAAGCATGTGAAAAAGACAAACTTTTGTGGTTCTTTGTCCCTACTGCAATTGCAAGACTGTCAGGGTAGTCTCCGCATGTGTGGACAATAGTGCTGGCAAATATTCATGAAAATTGGTTGAGAATTGACTGAAAAAACATTCACAACGCTTATCCTGCCGTAGGCATAGTCTAATATCACAAATATGCGCAATAAGAAAAATCAATTACGGCCAAGAGACAACTTATCATTCTATACTATTTTGCAATCAGCATGGGGAATTGGGACACGGACGCGTGGACTTAAAGGGTCATACGGGATGAAATAGATAACAAAGCGTAGTTATTTTTTCAATGCATCTCTGGACGGGTGAGTCACATTGGATCCAGCCCCGGGAGGGTTTGATGGCGGGCCACCGTTTGCGACGATGGCCCGGCATCGAACCGACACGTGGCGGGACGGCAGGACGGGATTGTCTGTGAGGGGATTTAGAAATCCTCTCCTCCGGAAGAATCCATCTATTGCCAGGGCGGAATCAATCCTCAAGGCCGCGCCGCGTCCCGGGATCCGCCCAGGTCAGTCCCAAGCCGAGATCGATACTCTCCAGATCCAAGTCCAATGTGAATGCACCCTATGTACGCTACAACCACTTGTAGTCAATGTTAACCTCTCCAGCACTAAATATAATATCTAAATATTTACAATTTTCACCCACGCTACCGCGATCCACAACTTCAAGTGTGTCGTACCAAATATTTGCATATCTTTCTGTTTAAACGCCCATTTCGTTTCCCATTACAGTGATCTAATCAGCTAATAAAACAAGCTGAAAACGACTATTGTTGTGCTTAGCGGGTTAAGGGTTAACCCTTTTGCTGCTGAATCCGTATATAATCGTTAATAAGCTAGTGTCAAAACAAAATGCCACTGAAATTGATAAAATAGTGTGTTATGAAAGCTCAGTATATCAAATAATTCCTTTTTTAGAGATGCCTATTTTTCAAAAAAAATAGAAATATTTTTCGTCATTTGCAACTGGAAATTGCGATGAGCAATTCCAGCTTTAAATGACGAGTAGTAAAAGTAAAAGCTCAGCAGTGCAAGGGTTAAGCCTTTCAGCGCGGGGTCGACTTTAGACGTCAGAATGTGACGTCTATAGACGTCAGATTCTGACGTCTAAAGTCGATCCCCGCGATGTATTGGGTTCAACCTTCACATGCATCAAAAGATTATTTTTCTCTGAAAAATGACTTAATCTCCTACAACTAAGGGGTTTTCGAACGAACATTTTCATAGAAGAGTTTCCATTAATAACATTTGCCAACCACTTCAAGACTTGTCTTCTTCATCCAGTGCAAGTCGGGGCTTTATAACAATAATCATAGGAAAACAAATGACTATTGGCGTGGGGCTGAGGAGGATGTGTGTTATTTTAATTGGCCAAATGAATTTATTTATGCCTTTTGTCACCGACAATGATCAGCGGCATTGACGATTGCATGCTATGTCAACATTTTCAATATAAGTATTTTATTAGTTTATAATTTACAGCCCTTATACATTTTAAGCTATGAGTTATTTTTGGGCATTAAAATGACAGCATGGATGAGTAACTGTTGTGGTGTGTACAGTTCTCAAACTTAAAAGGTATATGCATTATAATGTCCACGCTTGGATACATTTGAAAAGTACCAGGATTGACGCAATTATATCTTGTAAGAAATGTATACAAAAATGCCCCACCGTGTTCCATTTTGTGTTTGATGAAGTATAAACCGCATTTTTTTCTGATCCAAACTTCTGAAGCAGTTCTAAACTATTACAGTAAGTGTATTTTGAGCTGTGATATTACAGGCCCCTATTTAACATCATTTTCAGCTATCATTTACATACTTACTGGTAAACTGGGCAAGAATAACCTCCTAGTGGTGGTGAGATCAAGGAAAATAAAATCAGATATGTTATTTGCCTTGGTGAGATAAATCAGCTGACACTGCCCTCCATGTACAGGATTCGAAATGAAATGGGAGTCATGGGGGTACAAGGGCGCAGCACTCTATACCTCTCGATCACAGAAGTTCCATACAATACTGAATGTTTACGAGTACGCGGAGAAGAAACATTTTCTATACATGAATGCCAGAGCGGGAACCCGAAAGCTCTGACGTGACAGACATTCGGCATAACCACCACAGCAGTTCCACCACAGGGAAAGCTGGAAGCCCGCCCTAAAGAGCACTAAAGAGCACAGATTTTCAAACGAGTCTGAGAGAATCGCTTCCAATTTCGATTACCGGTGTTGAGCGGGTGATTCCAACTGAGATCCCGGCAAACACAAGACGTTGAATCAATGTCGGTTTAATGTTGGCCCAGCGTCTACTGGAGAACCTGACAGGGTACTCCGTGGGTGTCGACTTAGCGAATCAAGGAAATCCATTCTGCGAGGCGTCCCCAAAGACACGGTGACGTGGTAATCTATCATGGTACAGCTCGCAGTCCGCACTGGCCGCGATCTAATTACCCCCCATCCAGTCCAAGACAACCCACAGGTCCGTCCGGCTGTTGCTCACTAGTGATGCCATTTAAAACCATTTTACACATTCGCTGTAACCATTTTAATCTGGCGATAAAAATATCGCGGCAGAATTGATCTTACTTATTTTAGTGAAGTCATTTACAAATGGCACGATGATGTTAGATCCAAACAGAATAGATTTTCATTGAAATATCGCGCGATAAATATGTACATTGTCTAAAACATTGGCGACGCTGTCCATTGCAACAAAAGCGATTTTTCGCAGACTGTAAAATGGGTTCAATGGCGTGTGATGTTTTTTATCCCGCGATATTCAGTTATATCTCGGACAGTGTGAAAGGGCCTTAGCGCAGGTGCAATGATGTTTCTTCACCTTCTTGTTTATTATGATTCTCATATATTAAATAGCCCGATATAATATGGGAAATTATTTATGGATACGTGTAATAACTTATATCAGGCAGATATGGCGAATTGATCGCACGGTGATTCAAAATATCCGATACTTTTTCTTACTCCAATTTCGGCTGAGTGAATCGACGTTGGATTCATGAATCATTCTATAGTGTGTTTTTTTTATGTGGGGGGGGGGGGGGTGGGCGCTCCCTTTTGTCTTTTATTTACAAGTATGCTTAACATTCTTAACCATAATTACAATGCAATTTATTGAAAATTATTTTTATTAAATCTCAGATATGGAGGATATGTCTGAGGAGCTAACAATCTTTTGGAATTAACCTTTAGAAACATTTGGATGACATCCCACCAAACACACGACATGTATTTGATGTTTTTATGTTCCAACATCCATCAATGTTGACCTTGGCCTAATATTTGTTCAACATCGAATTAATGTCTCCAATCTTGGATGAAATGGTGAATGGCGAATAACTGCATTACACTGGCTCGCTCTGTTTTGACTGGTCTGGTCGTACATACTGGCGAATAGTAGCCGCCATGACCGGGCCGCATAACTTCGCCGTATGCCCGGTAACACTGACCGCCATCTTATATCCACATACGTTACTCGCGCCGACTACCGAAAAACTCGGATACCATTACATTGAAACGAATGTTTCAAGGGCCTTTGAAAACTTGGCCATTTTCAGCAGGCGTAAACTTGTGATCTTCTCGAACTATTACATTTAAAAATGGAGGTCTCTACGTCAGAGCCTTGCGATGTCATCAGGGTCGGCGAATTGTATGTTTTTATATTGCCACCACTCTTACAGACTAGTACAGATCACACTAAACCAGCACTACCAAAGAGCGCCCACTGCATCTCACGCCCTTTTTCAAATAAGATGATAACATAACATATTATGGTTTGTTTTAGAAAAGCACCTCGGACTGGTACCACAGACTGCACCAGCACATCAGTCGTCAAATGTCTGTAAGTGAATATTTGGTGTAAAATTGGCTTAACGATAATTATTTATCCATGATCTTTACAGATGATTTCTAGGCCAATTATTAGGATATTAAAGATTTGAAGGCCATCTTGGACACAATCTTGAAAATTTTACTTTTCGCATGGTTAGATGTTTGTAAAGTTTGATGCTATTAAGCACAACATGATACTACAATAAACCCTTCAGAAAGCCTTTGTAGCATATTTTCTGGGTAAGGTGTTATTTTTCCTATATGCAGCCGACTAATTTCTAAAGAAAATATTTGGTAGTCCCCCTACTCACATTTAAAAACAGCAGGCATATTTGTTTTAGCTCATATAGTATACCCTGTCTGAATCACCCAAATCACAGGGCTACAGTGAACGAAATACAATAGTATTGTTTTAGACACAATAGGGATATACTCCCTTCGTGGGGACCTCTGTGAAAGCAACTCTTCTGGAGTCTTTAGGAGACCTACTGCACCAGAAAACAATAATACAACCAGCACTTTTATTTTAAACTATTGTACGTGTATGTTTTTGTTTTCTGATTCGAATAAACGCATCTTATTCTTCTTCAATTGAAGCTGATTTTGATGACGCAATAGCCAGCTTCAAATGAAAGAGCAACTTAATATTGACCAGGGGGGGGGGGGGGTAAAACTATAAAAGTCGGATGAAATACTTGATATCAGACTTTGAACCAGCAAATTTACATATTTATGGTGTACTGTAGTAAAAGTAACGAGACTGTTTTTGTACATTGATCGTTAATAAATCAGATATTTTAATTTTTTTGTGAGTTTATGGTAATATCAAATGATCTATCTATTTATCCAGGGAGAAGAGGAGACGTTGTCGGCCATGACTGACCTGATTAACAGGCTCAACACTGACCTCCAGCGAGGGCTCACGTACTACACACCCATCTACGAGCAGTGAGTATACTATATCTATCATAGCTAGAAAAGACACGCTGGCCCTCGATGGACTTTGATAAGGTTTTTTGGATATTTTTCACAAACAAGAAGTAATTGACTATGTCATTGAACACATGTTAACTCCACCTGTTCAACATGTCCAATGTCCACACAAATTCCCGATTCTGTCTGCCATGTCCATTCATTACATTTGTTCTTTCTGTCAGGATATCATTAAGAATATTACATTAACCCTTGAAGCGCTGAATTATTTGTGTACAAACCATGGAGACCAAAGGGTGTTTTTCATGTGAAATTATTTTAAATGTGATAGTTAGCTCTTTCCGATTCATTTGAATACCTATGTTATGGATCTACGACCATTTAAAAAAAAATTACTCTTACAATGCGGGGATCGACTTTAGTCGTCATAATCTGACGTCCACAGACGTCAGATTCTGACGACTGAAGTCGATCCCCGCACTGTAAGGGTTAATAAGCCATTGAATATCAAGAGATTTATCTACGCTCCACCGGCTCAATATTCACTGATGTTTTAAATATCATCCGCCATATTTACTACTTTTCTCTAATTGGTGGGAATGTGGTCTAACGCTGTCTCATTGATGGGGCGGCATTTCCAATGGTGTTCCATCATTTACAGGACGTCGGACCAACGTCTCGCTTTCACAGGGAATGTCCATATGTTGAATTACATGCGTAATATACGGCTGATCACACACATCCATACCAGATAATCAACTGATCCCATCCGTAATATCGTTGTAATCTAAATTTTTAGTCAGTAAATTTCGACATAGGCCTACATACCTTAGATAATAATTATTTATTTAAGTATAGCTAGATCTAGGTGCATTGAACATGGTGTAAGCGCTTCATTTGTACACAGAGCATATGAGAATATTATTTTGAAAGCAATTCAGCTGATTAATTGAGAGCAATTGCCACATTCCATGAATAGAAGCGGGTTTTGCGTGCTTGGCAGTTGAAAAAACACCACAGTAGACAATGCGTCAGCCTTGACAGATAACGAGCAATTTATAGATAACAGATTAAATTAAACTACTATTGACACTTTTAAATATCGATAACTAAAACGGGTAAAGAAATCTGTGCCTTTGGATATGAAAGGGTGTATTCGCCACTTTAAAAAGTGGCGGATACACTCTCTCATATCCGAGGGGACGGAATCTGCGAGGTAATCACATAATGAATCTTTTCAATTTCAGAGGAATTATCTTTTTTTGAAATGGCGTTGCCATGGTTACGTCGGCCGAATATTGATTTCACTTGCGGCCACCACCACATGTTTGCTATGCTAACCTCATTTGTCTTATCTGTCTTTTGCAGTGCTACGAATTTCGGCTATTTTCAAGTGCTCTACAAACACCTGGAAAAACTGGTGAGTTATTTCAATCGATTGACCTAGCTGGTCTAGATTCACAGTTGTTCACCCTTGATAGAGCAGTTGCTGTCACATATTCCATCTAAAGGGGAATTAAAATGACCTGAGTAGACCGATATATAAAATACCAAATTGCAAAATATGAAATTGAAGCTTAGCAAGTCTCCATTTAATTGATTTTACGATTTTGTGAAAACAATCTCATGGGTTATAACATGAGTGATTAAAGAACTTGAATGGTGGCGACCCCCAGCGGCAAGGTGGGAAATATCACTCCTAGTTGATATATCACAACTGTTTAGTGGAAGGTATCACCATTGAGTAATATTAGAATATATCACCCTTGGGTGATATCTCTACATTGTGAGCAGCGGATAGGGCCTAAATGTATCACCTTCGGAACTCAAAGGAATACAATTTGATTAATTTATGGTTTTGGTTATTTGTATGCATATTTGTTTTTTGTAAGCTAATACAATTAAACTCGTATATGTTTAAAACATTGTTTAGGTATAATGTTTTGTATTTGCATGAACGTGCGTGTCTGTATTTTACATGTATAGACGTTATATTATGAATTGTGAATAGTTAAGATGTCACTAATAACACGAAGGGTGCACAAGTATGCGAGAATAAAACATTGACAATATCACAACAAAAGAAAAATTAAATGTCGTCTTCAAATAGATTTTGAATGTTGATAGTTACGTTTGATCAAGAGCACTCGATCAAGGGTCAAAATTGTAAATCGTTACGAGTCGCCGCTCACAACAAAAACATTAATTGGTCTGCTTTTCTACACCACAGTATGCTCATATCTCTACTGGTGGTGTGCTATTGCCGTGCCATTTTGATTTTTTTGCTGTGATTGTCGACTTGTACGTGGCACACAGTGCTCAGCAAACACAAAACATTGGCATAACATTTGTACAAAACATGTGTAATTGTTTTGCGTTTACTGAGTAGCTTTATCAACACGTAAGTAAGATCGGTTTTAGCAAAGCAATGTATTGTTTTTGTTTATTTTCATTGAAACCAGCTAGCTGAAAACGTCCAGGCTTTTTTAGAAGATGAGGTCTGTGTTTGAGTGCGGTTACATTATTAACATTAGAATGAAACAACGCAGTTTAAACGTTACCCGTTGAACCTGCCGGTCTAGCTAACGCTTCGCGCTACCTGGACCGACAGTTTCAGAAGGTCTAAAATGAACGGATGCTTGACACTGAACAGAAACTAAACAAATGTCAAATTTTACCATAATCCTGATGAATTTTTTGTTTTTAGTTTCTAATCATTTGAAACTGTACAATTTGTACAATTGGTATTATTCTAATATACAGTGTCAAGCTGTAAGGCTATGCATTTTGTAGATGCGGGATTTCTACACTCTCATTATTTTGCTATGCTTGAGGTTTCTTTCTTTGTAATAACTGAGTCTTCGAGCTGCACAAGTGTGTTCTCATATTTCTTCTACTATTGTCAACACTCATTAGACCAGGGGAATTTACGATACACCACAAATATAATATAATTGGAGATATAATATCCATAACTTCAGATGCAATGTGGACGCAAAAGTATTATATTGTATCCTATAACATCTCACATTGATATAGTGGCAGAGTCTAAATTGACAATATTTCATCCATAACCTGCAATATGTCCATGTGATTGATCACGTCAATATTTATTAACAAGCTATAGATGAACGGTTTTGATCTCCAGCTTTCAATACAGCATTCATCAGTATGATTACACGCTATAGCCATGGATGATATATTATGTCTACGAAATATCACCCAATCGGTGAAACACAAACAAAGTTGATCCAAAGCCAACGTATTTGTGAAAGCGTAGAGGGCGACATTGTCCCTTATTGTGTTTGTGTGAATCGCGTTGTCATGTAATATGAAATTAAACATAATATTATCAGCTACACAACATAAGTATTTTTGTTTTCCGTTAGAGGCGTATTGTATAATATTCTGTACATTGAATAGTTTTTTTTTGCATTTTCATTTCAATTCAGTAGAGTATACAGATTTAATACATCCCGATTTTAATATAGCTGTTGATCTTACTTTCAATTCTCTAGCCGCCACATTATTAAATTGTAATTTTCACACACTTGAATTGTTATCTCGCTGACGCGATTACAACTTCAAGTGAGTGATAATTATTCGGTTTGACAAAATGAAGGTCAACGATTTTTAAAGATTGTTGATCAATGTAACGTTTTATTTTTAACATGGTTAAAAGCTGACAGATAATATGCCAATAAATAATAATAATAAATGAATATAATTGTTGTGACCGGCGTTTAAATGTTTACTGCAGTGTACTTCTCGCCACTGTGATTTTTTCGCACACTAATTTGAGATTGTCAATTAATCACCACCAGAAATTAATCACCCGCTCGTTTCCATGCTCGTTGCTTTTCTTCTACATTTTCTAGTAAGGTTTCAGTTATTTTATTTTCATATTTCCATATTAACATGAATAACACGTATAAATAATGAAGAATGAAGTGGTATTCACCAAGGTCTACTATTCTGCCCTGCAAAGCCAAAAGGCAGTATCTGTTCACTTGTAAGGTGAGCATATACTACCTTCTGGCTTTCCAAGGCAGCATCCAGCAGACACGACACGTTAAAACAATAATGTTTTAATGCTGGCCCAACGTCTGCGACGCTGGCCCAACATTAAAACATCATTGTTTCAACGTGTCGTGTTTGCTGGGATATTGATTGTCTATACTCGATATAAGGCGCTTATGTCACGATGGAGAACAGTGGATCCAGAGGACGGGGGGGGGGTCAGGGAGGGGGGAGGTCAGGGTGGTCCTGAAAAGCTAAATTGCGTCAACATCACCCAAAATTGCCAAAATATCGGTATTTTACTTTCAAAAGTTACTGAAGCTCCATGCCCTAGTAAATTCAGAGTGTCAAGCCCCCGTATATTTGTTCAATCAATTTCTGGCTGCAATAACTACTAAAGGTGATACTCCTGGCATTTTGATGTTTTCAAATGCTAATTCTAGAATGTTGCCACATAAAATTTACTCTCCATGGTAATTATCGTTATCGGCATGGAGATAAATTAATCAAAACAATAAATATATAAGGCACTGACGTCAGATTTTGTCGACTAAAGTCTCCTGATGTCAAGTGCTGCCGCGTCCACCTCAAGCTGTGGGGATTCTAAAATATGTTTTATGTTTATCTTGTCAGCTTGATGACAGCCTCTCGATTGAATTATAACATTGTTTTTTTTATTATATTGTAAGCGTGACGACAGCCTGTCTGTGGGGAGGTTAACATTGTTTTTTATTATTTTATTGTCAACTTGACGACAACCTGTCTGTGGGGAGGTTAACATTGTTTTTTATTATTTTATTGTCAGCTTGACGACAACCTGTCTGTGGGGAGGTAAACATAGTTTTTTATTATTTAATTGTCAGCTTGACGACAGCTTGTCTGTGGGGAGGTTAACATTGTTTTTATTATTATTTTGTCAGATTGATGACAGCCTGTCTCTTTGGAGGCTAACATTGTTTCTTATCATTATTGTCTCAGTTTGATGACAGCCTGTCTGTGGAGAGGCTAACATTGTTTTTCATTATTATATTGTCAGCTTGATAACAGCCTGTCTATGAGGAGGTTAACATTGTTTTTTATTATTATTTTGTCAGCTTGATGACAGCCTGTCTATAGGGAGGCTAACATTGTTTGTTATCATTATTGTCTCAGCTTGATGACAGCCTGTCTATGAGGAGGCTAACATTGATTTTTTTGTTATTATGCTGGCAGCTTGATGACAGTCTGGCTATAGGGAGGCTAACATTGTTTCTTATCATTATTGTCTCAGCTTGATGACAGCCTGTCTTTGGGGAGGCTAACATTGTTTTTTATTTTGTCAGCTTGATGACAGCCTGCCTGTTAGGAGGCTAACATTGTTTTTTTATTTTTTATTTTGTCAGCTTGATGACAGCCTATCTGTTGGGCTACAACAAGTGTCCTTCTCCATCCCTGAAGTGACTGAGCAGACGGCACATCTACTGACACCTCAGCAAACAGGCATGCTGTTGTTTGAGATGTACTTAGCTCTCCATGAATTCTGTCAATACAAACTCAACCTACCCAGCAAGTTAGTAGTTATAAAGTAACATATACATAGGTCTATATATATTACAAAGTAATATATACATAAATATCCGTGAAATATTTTTGTAAAATCTCAGGCTGTGTAGGTATGAGAGTCACATGCACCCACATGCTAAGTAAGCTATACCTCACTTTCCATGCTTTTCGCCAAAACTTAATCTATGCATACCATATCAGCAAATGAATCAGAATATGTTTTATAAACCACGTTTTGATGTATGTCATCCGTAAGAAAAAAATTTATCTGAAATGAACAGATATTAGAATAACTAGTAATGTTTCCTGGTCAATTAAATAAATCTTTTGGTTTTAATCACAGCAATAATCGCTTTTATTTGTTTTATTAGCCGACAAAATAACTGATATTTGGAATAAAATTCCTGTTTTATCAGAGCGATATGTGGTTTCAAAATAAACAACACAGTTTGACTCACTAGCAGTTGTGGGTCACGGTAGCGAGACACAAATTGCAGTGTGGTTGAAAATTTAGGTAAAACAAGACTTGGCAGCATAATTCCCATTGGGTTGTTTTTTGTCGTCTATAGTGTGCCATATTATAAACAATGATGAACTGGTCAATGTCGCGAACGGTCAACGTCGCACCAAGTAGGCCTAATGTATAATCTATTTATCTGTGTTCAGCGAAAGGAGGAATCTGGGAATCATCAAATACCACGACTGGTTCAGGTCGCCTGTACAGAGATGGCTCTCAATAGCAAAACACAAAACTATACATCGCATCAAGAAGTCCGTGGAGATGGATCAGGTAAGGATTGCTCTTATTTTAATCTGGTTATGACATTTCTCAACACAATTCTGTACTGCCTTACACTGTGTGTGTTTCTAGAGTGACATAGATTATTATTACCACTCGAGGGGGGGGGGGGGCTACTAGTAGGCTAATGCTGTTTATGCGGGCGTAATATTTGGCTAGCAGCCGTACTCTAGGGCCACTAGGACTCTACTCTAGGGCCACTCTAGGGCCAGACTCTCTGTGTTGCCTGCGTAATCGGCTGCTAGCCTCGTGCTGCTGGCATCTGCGTCGGGCAATAATACAGCATATCGCCCTAGAAAATCATGTTATTGTTTAGTCAACATTGTCAACCGTTCCCACCCCCGGCTGACAAGCTCCCTATTGAAAAAACAGGCGAGGCACCAGTGTGATGTCTGCACACCCTCATCTGACTGTCTCGTGATGTACAATCAATTTGTGACGCTGAAAAAATGTATGGCCGCCTTTGTTAATAAGTTTTTAAGGTCGCGTCGGGAAAATATAAACAAAAAGAAAATTCGAATCGAGCTGGTATGAGCAGTATAAACGGCGGCTATTTTGTTTGAATTTCTGGAGTCAATAAACAACATCCAGCTCCCCGTCTGGAAACGAAGTGTCAGACAGGTGCCCCGTCTAGTTATCGTTATACTATTATTTTGTTACAATGACATAAATCATGTAATTTGACCGTGAAACTGTTCCTGGATAGATTATATATTAATTCGCTTGTTTTGAATGTTTTCTTATCAATTTCCGACATTTTATAGCGTATAAGCCGATCATTGTCGATGCCAAACATTGTAATACAAAAGTAGGCTAAGGCTCAGTCATATCTTCGATGTCTTCAACAGTGAGACTCTGGGGTTTCATGAACAACAAGAGGAATTATGGCATCCCAATCTCTCCGCAAGAGCGGACCCACCGGATGAATCATACTGTAAATAAAATTAATTGAATTAAAATGACATTACACTTTAGAATAAGGAAGTTCTTAGCTTTGAGACATTATACTTGGTTATTGAAAAGGACGTTATATTCACAGAATTCAAGCAGCGCGTGTGTTTAATCCATTGTATTAGTAAAGCACTGTTAGTGAGAACAAAATGTGTGTTTAAACATCCAGATTGACAAATGTTTTGTCTTAAATTAAACGAATGACTAGTTTCCATCCACTTGGGGTTGCGGATCACGGTAGCGGGACAAAACTTCAAGAGGGTGAATTGTTTTTTTAATGTAGCGCTTTAAGATTGTATTTGATGGTCCAGTAGTAAATACACAAATCCAGGATACGATGTATAAAATGCATTGGTACATATTGTCGCCGACCTATTTTTGGAGTTACGGATAGGCCCCATATCAATGAAATCAGCTCTCAATTTCCACCCACCTATTCCACTCACCACAGTCCCGCAGAGATAAATTACGTATTTTAGAGTCACACGGGGGTGGTGATGGGCTATTAAATCAATATTTTTAACGTGTCTGTGCATATTAAAATGAAGCAATCTCTACACACATAAAATACATTATATTGCAAACAACAGTAACTGCTCTACTTTTTAGGTCAGCAATACTTTTTGCATATGTATAGCAGAATAGCATTATACATTTGATTGTGGGCACAGACTCCAGTGCAATGGGTGCCCGTACTGTGAACACAGTGTATGCACACACTGTGTGTGTGAGCATACACTGTGTCTACACTACGGGAGCGCAGTGCCGCAGTCCAGTGATAATATCGTAGATGATACAATGGGCCCCCATAGTGTAGACGCAGTGTACACATAGACGCTCTGTGTGTGAGCGTATACTGTGTCTACACTACGGGAGCGCAGTGCCCCAGTCCAGTGATAATATTGTAAATGATACAATGGGCCCACATAGTGTAGACACAGTGTACGCATGCGCTCTGTGTGTGGGTGTACACTGTTTCGAAATTACGGGAGCGCAGTGCCCCAGTCCAGTGATATTATCGTAGATGATGCAATGGGCCCCCATAGTATAGACACAGTGTACACATACGTTCTGTTTATACACTGTGTCGACACTACTTGAGCGGAGTGCCCCACTGATGATATTGTACAAGTAGATGTTGCACATTATTACATGTAATCATGGTAATATACCTGTGTTGTTTGTTGCACTGTTTTCCATCTCCCGCACGCAAGCAGGATGTTGTACAGGTATTTGAATTTTGCACTAATTTACATGGTTGTCATTTCATGTAGTATGTAGTTGTTTGTTTACGGATAAGTGGAAATCTATTCAAATTGCCCGTTTGTAAATAAATGGACGGGTACAATTGTGATTTTTGTTTCATTTTAAAATATTATTTTGCATTCAACGGCATGCTTATGTTGTGATTTTATTAAATAAGCGAGTATGTTAATATCACGACTGGGATACATTCTTATCAAAAAGGTTACTGGAGGTTATTTGCATTATGGTAGCATGTCGAAAGGTATAATAAGTTATAATTGAGCATAGGTATATGTATATCTCCCTCTAGAGATGATTGTGTAAACGAACAAGAACATCCAGGAATGTCCAGTTGTTCCTTATAGTGGGCATAAATTATCACTACTACAAATGACTGTTTAGTGTAACCACTATTTATAGCAAGCGCATAATATTTCTAATGATAATGACGATAATATAACTTGCCTGAAAACCACAGTAAGTCAGAACAATTTGTGTATGCTGCATGCCAAATACAATATGATGTACCGAACTCTCTATAGGTTGATCAAAATTCCATTGTATATTACTGATGGAACGATTCCATGTCCTTTTTTTGTGATCAATGATTAATGAGTGCTGATAAAATTATTTTTACCTAGATGGAATACATTTTCTTTTACAATGATCTAAGTGATGTAATTCTTACTGCCTACAACCACGCAATTATACTTCTTTAACTAGGCATATACAATGATTATTGCTTAGACGACTATAGCACAGAAGATTTGAACACTACAGCTTCGGAATGGTAAAATAATTATTGGATCTCATCTCTCCATATCATCCAACATTAACAGGCAGCACTCTTTCAGCAGTGTCGTTCTCTTTAGACACTGCTTTATATGGTCTTTCCATTGATAATAATGCGGCAGTCAAAAAACAGGTGAATGGAAATTCCCTTTCTGCCAAGACCATGTTGAGCGCTTCAGATTTTTTTACATGCAGCCAAGGCTGATTGCTGAGTGGACTTGGTAGCATGTCAATACCTGGAGTTGGCACTCTGACATTATACACAAAACCTGCTAAACATCCCAGTGAGTGAACTCAGTGAGAAAGCTGGGGCTGAGTGTAAGCACGCTGTGGGTTTTCCCAAAATTTTATCTCGTCTAGTGCAGAATCGACGTGGTGTTTTTCATCCTTTTGAAACTGGAATTGTTGACGCAACTTCCAGGTTCAATTGAAATACAAGTATTGAAAATAACAAACGAAAATAAGTACCTCAACGTACCTTCAATACAACATTATTGCTGACCAAAATCCAATCCAGGAGACTGAGCGCGTCATACACAGCTACGGTGTCATCTATATAATCATGTATCGTTAACCATGATTATTAATTGAAATTAGGCAAACAATCTTATTGACGACTTGCTCATTTTTTTCAAAAATTGCATGCCACATACACATGCCATTGTCTCCAACATTTAGCCAGCAGCAAGACAAGTTATGTTTGCTCGGGTATGGCATTTTAGGCATCAATGGGACATAAAAATAATTTAATCAATCGCTGTGTTCTGCGTAAAAATATAAGCTTATTTTGTTATATTTTGCTGTGCATCTTTCAGCATGACAATCGTCATATATTGCACTAGATATATGATACCCATATAAGCTCTTCCGATTGTGGTTTAAGGTGATAGGATGCCTTTACGAATACCTTGCTATTAAACGTCATAGTATGATCTTTCTAAGAATTTATTTTTCATGCATGTTTCTGTAATCAAACAACATTTGTTTAGTTTCCGGAAACGATCAAGTTAACTTTAGAGTTACTTCTTTGAGTAATGTTATCGTGTTTAATTTTAGCAAAGATTGATACAATTAGTAATGCAGTAATTACTATTTGAGTAGTTTGGTTATTAAATTTAAAAATAATGATTCTTAGTTGAAATGAAGGCTGTATTAAAGAAGAAAAATCACAATTCAATTCCACATATTAATATGTTATCGTTGTCATTATTGTTTGTGTACACCGTCTGTGTATAATTCCACATCCGTGAAGTCTATTAGTTTGACCTCGATCTGAGGCATGTGTTTGGTCGATCTCGACCAATCACATACCTAAGATCGAGGTCGGATCAATGGATGTACCAATATTAATGCCAAACATATAACTAGATATTATGAGCAGAAGTTTAAGCTGTTTTTTCATCATATTGTACACAGATCAAAAATGCATTATTTTGCATCTTGAATGTACCTTTAACCTTGATGGTGTGAAGTATTTAAGTATTTTTCTGTATTTCACAGGCTGACCAAGCTGACAGCCAGATAAAACAGAGCACCTCAGCTATAGATGTAGCCTGCTGCTTTGGTCAGGTATGACAATGAAACATTTTTGTAAACATTTTCGTTTTATTCATCACGTGTCCATAAATTTAAGCGAACACTTACCTACCTGACTTCAGGAAAACAATGACGCCAGGAGTATTTTAAAAATGACCAATCACTATTCAAAGATTGAAGTCGTTTTGACATATTTCACCAAACAATACTTTATTTATTTAATTATGGCTTCAATATCAACCAATAAGTGCGATTTAAACATGTTAACGTAGTTTTGAATACAAGCTGTGATTTGTGATATAAACAAAAGCCTATATATCTTACGGCATTATTACATTTGCAAAGCAGATCACGTCCTGCTCATTATTGGTCTTCATATTGGTATTATAACCTTCTATTTTGTCCACAGGTCGTTGAGTTTTGGCGCAGGATGGGATGGCCTGACGACGCCGACGCCCTACCTTTTGTCACAAAAATTACCGAGGTAAGTGTATAGCAGATAAAGGCTTCACGTGCATTAAATACGTCTTTGGCATACATTACTGCAAGGGAACAAAATTTGCTATAATCTGAGTGCAAAACTTTTTGACAGAATATATAATACCGAAACAAAACCTGGTGTTGAAATAATAGATACTACTTATGAATTTACCATAAGTTTATCGTGGCATATTCTGCATCAAGAGCCGTCATGCCATAAGCCTAAAAAGGGTTATATGGTTCAAATTTTTCACATCGCATGTTTTCAATATGTTTTTAATCAGAAACTGTTGAGTTGCGAGGTTTTTCCTTTCTCAGTCGAACTTATCTTATTTTCAGGGGGGTCAACATATCGACTCGACACAAACCCTTCGCCACAATCTCTAACGTACATGGCGCAGATCTCGCACACATCTAGATCGTTCTCGTTACAAACAGCAGTGCCACCTCTGTAATAGAATGATGACAAAAGCTAAATCAAAATATTTGGCTGATGTTATTTCCAATCCTCGTCGCATATGGAATTCAATAAATAACATTCTGCTCTGCCAGAATTCACATCAGTAAAATCACTTTTCATTCCTACAAGCGTGTTGAAAAATTGTCCTGATATATTAATAACTCCCATCACTGACATAATTAACATTTTAATGGAAACATCTCCTCAAAATTTCAAAGAAGCTCTTGTAAGACCACTACTGAAAAAACATCTCTTCCTAAGAATGAGCTGAAAAATTACAGGCCTGTATCCAACTTAAGTTTCATTTTCAAAATCTTAGAAAAGAGAGTAGCCAATAGGCTGCAAGCTGAAATAAAAATCTATCATGTAACCATCTATCTAATACAATACAAGCGGCCTACAGGAAGCATCATTCTACAGAATCGGCTCTACTGAAAGTACATAACGATATCATTATTAGTATGGACAAGGGTGAAGTTACGGCTTTGACCTTGCCTGACTTGTCGGCCGCTTTCGACACCATTGACCATGCTGCATTAACAGATCATAATGCGTGCTTTTGTTTTTATATTTGATCCAAATTGCTATATTCTGGTCATTTCTTTAATAAATCAGAATACACGGCGGCATACATCACAATATAGACTTTCCGATTGATATGGAATATCTGACCAGGCTCAAATTTGGTTTTCTTCTTATTTGTAAGATAGGCACCAGTCCGTAAAAATTAAAGACACTCTGTCAGATAAAGTCACACTCTCATATGGAGTTCCACATGGTTCTGTGCTAGGACCAGTGCTTGTTACTTTATACACCACACCACTCTGCGCTATTATACCTAATTTTGACATAAACCACCATCTTTATGCCGATGATAGGCCTAATCAAATTTACATGTCTCTATCAGTTTCAAACGCTAAAATCTCTTGAGAAGTTGCAACATTCTTTAATGAGTGTGTCGGCCTAGATGACAGGATCTGAAGCTGAAGCTTAATCCTAGTAAGACGGAATGTCTTCTTATTGGGACCAAACTTCAACGAGAAAAAATCGTGAATAATTTTCCATGCTTAATTCTAGGTGAAGACAAAAATTAATCTACATCAGCTAAAAATCTTGGTGTACTACTCTACAGTAGCCTGAATTTCCGAAAAAAACATATCCCAAACATGTAGGGCATGCATCTATCATATCCGTGACCTGCGTCGAATTCGAAAAAGTCTGTCCTTAGATCTTGCCAAGCAAACTGTAGTGGCACTCGTCAGTAGTAAGTTTGATTATTGTAACTCTCTATATCACAATATGTCAGAAAAGGATATCACTAGATTACAACGCATTCAAAACTGCCTTGCAAGAGTGGTAACCAGGGCCCCACGATTTAGTCGTTCCATTACATTGGCTTCCTGTTAAGTTTCGCATTCATTTTAAAATATGCGCAATAACTTTCCGAGCCCTGAAAGACAATCAACCTGCATATCTGGCTGGCTTACTTGTTCGGCCGAAATGCTCAAAATATCTACGGTCCACAAATTCAAATAGATTTGTTGTTCCTCGTATAAAGACTAAGACTGTCCACAAATACGCTGGGTAAATCTTCGTGAGCTCGATCCAGAATCTGAGATCTGTGATTGGCCGTCACCTGAATCTCGCCCATTCAGAGGTAGGATCTGGCCTCGCCTCGCGTGGATTACCGACCACAGGTGCAGTGCTTGTGAATTCGCCTGATCAGCTCGTCACCGTGCTATTAAAGAGTGGTATCTGTCACTTGTTAAAGTGGCAGATACCGCATTTTAATATCACAGTGACAGGGTGTCCCTCATAGCATATTCCGCCGTGTTGGCAACACCTCCACGTCCGCCGACGAGACAACCGGCGTGATTGAAAAATTCTGATTTATCGTGTCTAGTTTTCTCCGGTATTGTCTGGAGCGACACGCAAGCCCTGCATGTAGGGCTTGCCGAGTCCACCGCACGATACTCGGGTGTAAGGTTTGCCGCCGGCAATACTAAACCCTGCTGCACTGTTTATTCTTAACATATTATTAGAGTAAATTATGTTAGGTTTCTAAGCATTCCGATATGATTTTTTTCCTACTATGTTTTAAAATCGGCAACTAATGTTATATCTGGTTTTGGCGGAGGAGACGTGTCATTCAGGCCCATTATGAAAATGGCCTGCACTATTGTATTGTAGGGCCTAGAGACTATAGCGACTTAGTGCATGTACATAGCCTGTATGGTTTACATCACTACTTATTTTTATTACCATTATTTTACAAATGCTTCGCCAAGTCCAATCTAATGACGTATAAGTGTACATACATAGTCTTTTTTTTGTCAATAAAATATGTAAATAGCTATCTATGTATAATTATTTTTAAAATAAACAATAATTTTAATAACATTACTGGCAAATTTTGACTTTGTGACGAAATCGAGTAAAAATAGGTGGTCGGCACACATGGGAGAAAGTTGTTTAATTGCTGGCCCAGCGTCTGAGACGGTGGCCCAACATTGCCCCTTTCAGTGTGGGGAACAGCAATAGAATCTGTCAGAATATGACGTCTAAAGTCGATCTCCGCACTGAAAGAATTAAATAGTTATAATGGCCGTAGACCCATAACGTATGTACTGAAATGAATCAGAAACAGCAAACTAATACATTTATGATGATTTCAATTTGAAAAAAAAACCCTTCAAGTTTGGTCAATCAATCGATCAATTGATCAATCGATCAATCGATCAATCAGTCAATCAGTCAATCAGTCAATCAATCAATCAATCAATCAATCAATCAATCAATCAATCAATCAATCAATCAATCAATCAATCAATCAATCAATCAATCAATCAATCAATCAATCAATCAATCAATCAATCAATCAATCAATCAATCAATCAATCAATCAATCAATCAATCAATCAATCAATCAAGCAGGCAGGCAGGCAGGCAGGCAGGCAGGCAGGCAGGCAGGCAGGCAGGCAGGCAGGCAGGCAGGCAGGCAGGCAGGCAGGCAGGCAGGCAGGCAGGCAGGCAGGCAGGCAGGCAGGCAGGCAGGCAGGCAGGCAGGCAGGCAGGCAGGCAGGCAGGCAGGCAGGCAGGCAGGCAGGCAGGCAGGCAGGCAGGCAGGCAGGCAGGCAGGCAGGCAGGCAGGCAGGCAGGCAGGCAGGCAGGCAGGCAGGCAGGCAGGCAGGCAGGCAGGCAGGCAGGCAGGCAGGCAGGCAGGCAGGCAGGCAATCAATCAATCAATCAATCAATCAATCAATCAATCAATCAATCAATCAATCAATCAATCAATCAATCAATCAATCAATCAATCAATCAATCAATCAATCAATAGGCCTATTGTTCAAGTTTGTTCTCCATGGTTTGTACACAGATATGTCAGCGTTGTAAGAGGGTTAACCCGAGACAGGTTTCCCTACTCGCGCTTGTAAGGCAGTCCCTTCGACTGTTGTCCCTTCAACTTAATGTTGACTGAATTCCTGAGGTCCTGAGGCTCGCCCAGTTGTTGCTTAATGTTGAACAACCATATTAAACAACCATGACACAAATGCATCTTCTTATAATTTGTAGGGAGAGGTCAGTTCCTGGACGCTTTCTAATGTTTTTTCATTGGGGGGCGACCTTTCCAACAAAAAAACTTTAATAATCACCTGAAAATGATTAAATATGCGACTGCAAAAACACTGATTGAAATAACGAACAAGTATCTTTTTTCATATGTGATTTGTTTAGTTTCATTTTGAAGCCGATAACTACGCGAAGGACGAACAAAACCATCAACCACGTTTTTATTGCAGTGACCACGAGTAGCGTACCTAAAAGCTAACAAAATCTAGTTATTTGCTCATTTTAGCGGTTTTGTCAGCATGGCAGATAACTTTATGCTTAAATGAAATAGTTACACTACATCAATGTGTATCCTGTGGTTACACGAGTAGATCTCTCAGTATCTGAAAAAATGCAATATAAACAGCAGACTGTGGTTAAGTTTCTGGAATCAGATATTATCCTTTTAAACAACGGTGTACGCATTACTTACCTCGTTTGTTAAACTGCAAAAACAAACAGTGGTAACTGCTCACATTTCAAGTAAGTAGTTGCTGCTGTTATGCCTTTGCGGCAACGTTGATGGCGAAAACACAAGACATAATCTCTGTGCAGGCCATATAAATCAACAACAGTTTTACTATCCGTGTATGATTTTTCTCTTTTGGTACCGTTTTTTCGATGGCCACATATCTAATTTTAACTTATCTCATTATATCAACCCACGACAATAGAAACATCATACGGCGGCGGGACATTCGATAACATATCGTAGGACCTCGTACAGATATTTTTGTCTTCAGATTCGCACTACAGACAGCACCCACAGGACTCTCTCGATCCTTACCTCAGCCTCATTGTATCTCATTGTACCGTACAGCCTCATTGTACCTCATTGTAATCATATTTTGACAATTAGAAATGTTTCACGACGGCGGACATTCGTCGACCGATCGTACCACAGTCTTAGACCTTACTTGTTTTCACACCGGTGCTTTGCTTTCAGGATATCTGTGATGCTGCCATTTTCTATGCAGATCTGATCCACGCCAAGCTCAAGAGCGCCGGCTACTACGACGAAGAGGGACAGTTTGACGTCACAGAACAGGTATTGACCAAGCAATCATTATATCTCGTCCCCTTGGATGTGAAAGGGTGGATATGCCACTTTGTAAAGTGGCAGATACACACTTTCATATCCATGGGGACGATATGATATACAATTTTACAGATTTTGTCGCCAGGGATTTTATATGTTTCCGATACATTCACCAGGTGTCAGTCGTTGAATAGTTCTAGTTATGCATCCCTTTTCATAGCAGCAATGTGGATCTCATTTATACAACCTCGCCTATTTTGAAAAAAAATAATACAACAAAAGTAGAATGAATTATATAAGCGTGATTCTATGATTATCTTGGGGCCTAAAGTGTACAAAATTAATATGACTTTTGTACGTACATGTAGTTTCCACATTATGTTGTAAGGGAGGGACGTGACGCATTGGTTGGAGCGTGGCCTTTTGCGATTGTCGCTGGCTGCCATGCGGCTTTAGACCCCGTCTGAGGCAGGTTTTCAGAGAAATATCATGTTTCCCCACCCTCAATGCTGGGAATTTGCTTCACTGTGTGTGTCCTTAGACAATGTACTTGACCCTCACATCCTTCACTTGACCAGTAAATGAGTTACTGGTAGGACAGAGATGGCAATATGTACGATAAGTTCGATGCGCCGAAATGGCAGCAAGACTGTATGCTACATGGGGAGTTGAAATGGCACATACATGAACAGATGGGCAAAATCGTTAAGTCGGAGGATGATTATTTGGAGTTTATGTCAGACTATATTACCAAACCTTCACCTTTACTATTGTGTATAGGTTTATTTCTCAGGTCAAATACGAACTAATTCTAATTTCACAATGAAACGTTTTAACCTGTATATTTCCTCCACAGTTATGTCGCACCATCAACGACATAGAGCAGGTTCGCCGAGCTCTGCGACCTCTGCCCGAGGCTCTACGATACAGGGAGATTGCCCAGTGTATGGAGTTGAAGAGTGGGGAGCGTACAGCCAGGCAGGCCTTCTCCTCTCTGGTCAGCATCGTCAAGTCTGCCGACGACAACATGGGACGCAAGATCAAACAGGTGGTGGACAGAGTGGCCGACAAGGTGAGAATGCATTATTAGCAGGGAAATACATCATATACCATTAAGGTAATGTCTTCCACCGGGGGGGGGGGGGGGATCATGTTTTTTCACATCGGGGTGGGTGAGAGCGATCGTCACCGCAATATTTGAAAAATACCAACAACATTTCAACGGAGTAGCAATACAATATTGCGATATTTTTACAATACAATATCTTATTGCATTCCCAATTCACCCATTACAAAGCAGGTACATCGCTGTTTTTCTTGGATTGTAGCTGCATCAACAATTTATACAGAATTAAAAGGAAAGGCAAATAAGAGCATGACGGAGAGCGGTCACACGAAGTGAACTTATTTAAAGTATTTCCATGCAACATATTTTATTGCCAACAACAATAATATTATATTTATTAAAATGTCAGTGCTGCTGACGAGATAATATGTGCTAGCTCTGTTAACCCTTGAACCGCTAAGCACGACAATGTTTTTAATCGTTTTAATCAGTTTTATTAGCCGATCAAATCAGTTATTTGGAAACGAAATGTGTGTTTAAATCAAGACTTGCGAATGTTTGATATCAGATTAAACAAAATATGAGTTATTTTCTCCCATCTGAAGTTGTGGGTCGCGGTAGCGAGACACGACTTTAAGTGGGTGAAAATTTAAATTATTTATTTTAGCGCTTTCATGGTTAGCAATGAGAAAGCGAAATGGCAATGCTTAAATTTAAGTGAAGTGTTTCTTATTCTAATATACCAATCATTGACCTGATTATTGGCGTATATATAGTCTTACGTATATACATATTCGGCCAAAATAATCAGCGCACGGCCAGTTTCAGTCACAGTATGCATGTACCACCAAACGATGATAATGATTTTGGTCCACCGTCGCATTGGTTCAACGTATGGTATTTTGAATGCGTTTTTTTTTCTAGTCACTCTTTGCTGCCAAGTGAGACTGTAGTGACTGCCTTTACTGCTTTTCGAGCTATACAATAACAACATATATAAAACCCGTATTGTTTAACTTTCTACATTCAATAATATGAATAAACGTTCGTAAATATTCATTTCGTGCTTTTTCTATTTGCAGATGAGACCAGACATAAAGAAGGATGTGTTCCATTTGTGCTGGTCGCCAGAGAGAGTACCCGCTGACGAGGTGAGTAAATTACCGGACCAACATTTCACACATTAGATGGTGGATGCGCAATGGTCTGCTCTATTAACCTTTGCAGGCCTATGTGTACTGCTATGGTCATATATATACATGTCTTCTAACAAATTTCAAATTGAATAAAATGTCACAGATACTGATGAAATGTGTGTCATAGATATTCAGTTCATAACATATTTTTGGGGGGGAAGTGTCCATTTTTTTCGAAAATAGACGTATGTTTCGTAATTAGGAAATTACAACGTCTGTTTTACGATATACCTAAGCATTTTTGTGATAAACCTATTGTATATGCGATCATGGTAATGTGGAACCTATTTTAGATTAAAACTCCTCTTTTATCCAGTTTAATTATACCATTGAGGACTTTTAAGAGTTCATACTTCTGTGCACAACACATGTAAAATAAAACTAGTCCATTCAGCATGTTGAAATGAGCAGATACTTGCTAATTATGGCACGCATTTATCAACCGCATTAACTCCATGCAGTTGTATTCTCGAAATGCCATCACCATATGTCAATACTCACTAAAATTACACAAAACTTAGGAGTTGTTATGTCAGAAGAGCCGGAGCTAGAAAAATATCACGGAATCGAATTAGAAATGACTCACAAATCGGCGGAAAACAGTCTTATACAGGACTATATAATTTTGTCTATAAGTGTTATATTTCATTGCAGGCGATTGGAGACCTGATGAACTACCTTGACAGTAACCTGGTGACCCTGAATACCAATCTGCTGAGGGCTAACTTTGACCGCATTTTGGACTCCATCTGGGTGGAGGTGCTGGAGGAGATGATGGAGGTGCTGGTGACGGAGGAGGTGGTAAGTCAAACAACCAGCCTCCATGTTTACCCAGATAACACGATACGAGATGACCACTCAATGTTTGCATAATGTTGGGCCAGTGTCGCAGACGGTGGCCCAACATTGTACCAACTTTTGGTGAAAGTTTCGTGTTTATTAGGCCAGCGTCGTAGATCGTAGACCAACATCAAAACCACATTGGTTCAACGTCTCGTGCTCCCAGGGTATTATCTTGCTGACTCATCAGATAGCTACATGTATCTCAAATGCAATTATTTTACGAACGATAGAAAAACATTTATATTTAAAAAAAATACATCTCTCCCAATCTGAGTAATATTTGATAATGACTTCTCGTTTTCATGTATTGGCTTTGTGAAGTATTTTAAATTACAAGTGATTATATATTTGTTTTATTGCACATTGTTTATTGCTCGTCATAAGTGAGGTTTTATTTAAACCGACGCCCAGTTCCATGGCTGCACGACAACACACATCAATGATATATTCTTCCATTTCATGTTCCCCAAATCATACAATGCCTATGACATAACAATAACTGGACTACGAATTTAGCATGGAATGTCGGCCATTTTCGAGGGGCGCACGCCATCCTCGAATTTCCGCTACCCCCAACGCGGCCAATGAATGACGCTAATTTAATTTTGGGGTAAATTAGTGTGGCCACGGGGAAGTGTGACTGACATAGTCAACAGTGTTTCCAACCTGATAAGAATTACCACACACCTGCCTCCGTTGATTTATTTGTCCTTTTAATCACACACACCATTATTGTGTCCTCCAGAAAGCCAACTGGTTCTTCGAGCGGCTCTATGATGCCTTAGCCATACTTGTTGACTTCTTCCACGCTGACGGCAAAGGACTCTCCAAGGATATTATATGCAGCACCCTCTACAACGTAAGTGTGGGGTTTACCAGAATCACCGCAGACGGAGTTAACCATTTAACTCCCGGTGTAGCATATATTCGGGTTTTCATTTTTTATTAGCACATTAAGTACCACCTTTTAAACATGTTAAAGATAAAATATGACATCAATCAGCAATATTTGAAAACAGTTGACCTCAATTTTGTCAAACCTGAGTAATTTTCACTCACTTGAAGTTGTGGATCGCGTCAGCGAGACACAACTTCAAGTGGGTGAAACTTCAGATTGAAGAATTTGGCGGTTAAAGGGTTAAATTAAATCACTGAAGCTTTGTCTAATGGATGCCAGGTTTATCTGTTCCTGTCGGGAACACGACGCTGTAGCGAAGTTGAAGCAACGTGAATGACGTTGGTTCAGCGTCGTAGCGACGTCGTGTCGTTGATTAGACGTCGTACGTAAGGATACGATGGGAAATAGTATCTCCACTGAAAATTGACACTAAGGCTCACCTCAAAAATGTCTACATATCGTGACCATAAACATTTTATCCCTTAAAGTACTAAATTAAAAATCCTCACTTATAGTTGTGTCTCGCTACCGCGACCCACAAAATACTTCTATTTGTACAATTTGATGCAAAATATATGCCAACTTAGCAAATTAAGTGCGCATTTCTCTTATCAATTTCCACTTTTGAAGGACAAACAGAAAGACTAAAGTGGCTATAGACGCGAATAGCACTTTAACCCTTAAAGCGCTGAATTTGTGTATACACCATAGGAACCAAAGGGTTTTTTCCATTTAAAATCATCATAAATGTCTTAGATAGCTCTTTCTGATTCATTTGAATACCTGTGTTATGGGTCTACATCCATTATAAATATTTTATTTCTGTAAGTGCGGTGACCCTTTTTAGACGTCAGAATCTGACGTCTGACGGTCACAGAGGTCAGATTCTATCGTCTAAAGTGGATCCAACACTCAAAGAGTTAAAAGTTAAATTTAGCATTACTACTTTAAATGGGCCGTTGTTTTTTGTGAATTTGAGAAATGTTGGGAACGAGAAATCCGCAAAAGCTAAAAAAAAACCTGAGTTTTACCATGTCGTCTGGCTTCCTGACGGGTTTGATGCGTGGCCGGGTCAATTATCCGCAGAGGAAAGAAACTGTAAGTGCTTTCTTGTGTCGCAGCTGAATTTGGAGCCTTTTCTTCAATGGACGGTTATGAGCGCTAGATACCAAATTACAATAAAGGCATACAATGCTGTTTTAAGTTGATTGACAACCAACTATTTAGCTATTAATGTGATAAACAAGTAGATATAGAAGATCGTTGTAAAGAGAAATATTTTAAATTTGTCTTGTCTGAAAAACGCATTGAGATTTTAGCCATACAGAGATTGTGGGAATTAAAGTGCGGCGTCTGCGAGATCTGTAGCTTTCCTTGAAAGCACGATATCTGACACCTGTCACAGCATACAGGAAATGTTGACCATACGTTGAATTAATGTCTGCGACATTAACCCTCAATCAACCCAACATAATCAACGTCAACGTTTGTGAGAAGACTTAAAAATAGGTAGCTTTTACCATCATCCTTTGTCTGGGGGGTTTATTGGCAATGGTGGTCCATTAATAATAAAAAAACAGCGTAAAAGCCATGTTTGTTTACCCGTTAAGTGTCAGACAGGATTATAAAATTTGTCAAATGTTTGAAGATACGATGGAATGTGATGATGGAATGTGATGATGGAATGTGACGATGGAATGTGATGATGGAATGTGACGATGGAATGTGATGATGGAATGTGACGATGGAATGTGATGATGGAATGTGACGATGGAATGTGATGATGGAATGTGATGATGGAATGTGATGATGGAATGTGATGATGGAATGTGATGATGGAATATGATAATGGAATGTGACGATGGAATTTGATGATAGAATGTGACGATGGAATGTGATGATAGAATGTGACGATGGACTGATGATGGAATGTGATGAAGGAATGTGATGATGGAATTTGATGATGGAATTTGATGATGGAATATCATGATGGAATATGATCATGGAATGTGATGATGGAATGTGATGATGGAATGTGATGACGGAATGTGATGATGAAATGAATGTGATGATGGAATGTGATGATGGAATGTAAAGATGGAATGTAATTTTTTTTTTTTTTTATTGATTAAAATGTACAATACAAATACAAATTATGTATTATCAGTAAATAAATTGTTCATTTAAAAGCACATTCATTGAAGCCGTTGCCGACTCATTGTAAAAGAACAAAGAATCGACATCGGCCCAATGCGAGTTACTGACACAGTCATGTTCACAGAAAAACAAAACAAAAAAAACTAGTACTCAGTGAACGCGAAGACACTGTCACAATACCAGATCAATGTCGGGCCATAAACGCTGGCCCGGCACTGAACCAACACCATGCCAGCGTCTCCCGTTTTCTGGCTATGTGGTATGGTATCACAGTTGACAATACATGACCCACCAGACACAAGGCGGTGAAAGCAACGCCGGTTCAACGCCGGTCCACTATCGACGACACCGAACCAACGCCAAAGCGATTCAACACCCTGCGCCTGTTAGGGAAAGAAGATAATTTTGCTGTTGGCTCAGCGTTGGTCGACAATCGACGACGCTGAACCAACGCTAAAGTAACACCTATTCAACACCCTGCGCCTGCTGTTGGTATAATGTCTGGCCACTGCCGGAAAGATGTCCAGCCACCAAATCAGGACATGGTCAACCGTCGTGCGTTTTGCCCAGCATATACAACACGCCAAAAAAGGAGGCGGGGTCAGTGCTGGGCCAGCGTTTGCAGCGCTGGCCAAACACCGACCCAACAAATGGCTCGAGTCTTGTGTATGCCGTGCCACCAGTATAATTTTTATTATTGTAACGCTGAATATTATGCTTGTAAAATATTGTTATTACATAATTCAAATATAATAGGGTTCAGTTGTGTATGCCTCTCTGGTCTCGAGAGCCAATATCAAGCATTCTAGATCTTGACCCTCGAGGCCAGCTGCCGTGACCTCACCAATATTATGGTGAGGTCACAATAATATTATGGTGAGGTCACAACATTTAAAAGACACAACAACACAACATATTACCACTCACATGCACGGATATAAAAAACAAAACAAAAAAAAAGTATATCACCTGATCACGGCATGCATGTGTGTTGGAATATATAGTTATAGCTGCAGACAGATATCTTACTTATCACTCCTCCTTGCGAAAAGGGATGATGTATATTACACTTGTAAAAATCACGAAAAAGGAGGAATACATAAGTGCAATAACTGTAATCGGGCTTAGATGCTGTAATAACTTGATATAATTTACATTCTCTTGAGTTAATTAAAGAAATTACATAAGATGATTTAATTAATACTTTAAAATTACTTTTACGTACTAACAATGCTGAAAGATTAGACTCAGAAGTATACCAAGCAATAAACAATATAAACAAAAAGCGTATATAAACTTGTAGTCAATACCATACTAGGAATGTTTTGACATATGTTCTAAAACAATCTCGAACGATTTTTGTATATTTCCTTTAAACCAATGCAAATGTTTCAAAGTAGCATACCTGTATATCAATTCCCTTGAAATGAAGTGGTACATATTTGTATGTACTCTGTCTGTATTATTCATTTCGCCTATTATATATTCTTTATAAATTATATAACTGATCAGAGTAATATTAAAATCTGGCATAGAATGATGTCCACATATGATATGGATAGGTCTGATATTTACATTTAATACATCATTTAGAGATTGCCATATATGCCTTATTTGTCTACATGTGTACAACATATGGATAATGTCTTGGTTTTCTTTACATATACTGCAACTACTAATTTCTTTCAATTTCCATCGTTTTAAATTGGTTCCACATGGTAGTATATTATGTAGTAGTTTAAAATTAAATTCTTTTAATTTATTATCAGGAATTATAAGAATTTTCTGTTTGTAAGCATCTTCGAAATTTAAATTATTGTTTATATTTGAGAAGAAAAATTTCCAGTAGGTTTCGGAAGTAGGGATATGGTCCTTTTCTGTGCCCATATTATAAAAATCTTTTGCAGTATGATTACATGGTATATCTGTTTCGTTATCAGTTCTGGGCGTCGGAATATTATTCGGGTTTTGTTTTAGTATTGTTTTTATTGCCTTTTTTATTACAAGTATTTCACAAAGGTAATTTGTTCTATGTTGTAGTTTCTCATAAATATATAATTCATCAAGCTCTGAGCTAGTTATTTTCAAATCTGTTAAGAATATTAATCCGCTGTTTATCCAAGATTCAAAGAATAGTGACATGTTTATTTTTTTTCTTTGTTAAATATTGTAATATTATTGTTGCCCCATAGAGGTATTTTATTTTTATCTAGGTCTTCACATTTGTGAACTGAAATAAATGCTTCAACAATCGATCTGTAGATAGGTGGCAGTTTTTCAAGGCATGATATCATTTTAATGTCACGAATGCGCATATAGAATAAAAGGTTATTTTTCAAATAGCTTGACAGGTATTTTCTCGCAAAAATCGTCCAATTTTCTTCCCATCCGTCTAGAATCCGTTTGACCCACGTGGCCTTTAATGATCGACACATTAAATTTGGATTTATCATATTTAAACCGCCTTTGCTAATTTTTGAATATGCTACCTCTCTACGAATTTTGTCTCTCTTACCCCATATAAATTGGAAACTTATCTTTTCTAATTGTTTTAAGAAATCTTTCTCTATTGTAGTATTCATCATTAGATAAGTAAATTTAGATAATATTAAGCTTTTGAGAACAATCATTTTACCCCATACTGTTAGATTACGACAATTCCATTTTATTATTTCTTTTTTGGCTTTTCGTAGCTTTTCGTTCCAATTTAATGTATCACAGTTAGTTTTCTTATGCCCAATATATAATCCTAAATATTTGAAAGGTTTATCTGTTATTTTTATTCCCTGGAAAGTACCTGTATTATATTTATTTGGACCTAATCGTATTCCGATAGTCTTGTCTATGTTTAGGTTAAGGCCACTGACTTTGGCAAATTTTTGAAGCTCTAACATTGTTTCCTTTATCATATCTATATTTTTAGTATGATTACAGTATCATCTGCATATTGAGTTATTTTTATGTCAATTTTCTTCCCATTGTGATTTATTTGTATTCCTTCTATGTTTTTGTTGTTCCTAATACTTATTGCTAGCGTTTCTACGATTAATATAAATAACATTGCGGATATTGGGCAGCCTTGTTTAACGCCTCTTGAAGGATGTATATTTTCTGATAGGTATCCGTTGTTTTTTATATATATTTCACTCTTTTTGTACAAAGTTTTGATCCATTTGATAAAATCCGGTCCAAAATTGTATAATTGCAAGCATTCGAAAAGAAACTTATGTTCAGCTGTGTCGAAAGCTTTTTCATAATCTAAACTTAACAATACTGCATCGAGGTTTTTTTCATTCGAAAATTCAATCACATCAGATACTAATCGTATGTTCTGGCCAATAAATCGGTTCTTGATATAAGCTGTTTGATCGGGGCTTATAATTTTGCCGATCACATTTTGTAATCGATTGGCAAGAGTAAATCCAATAATTTTATAATCAATATTACTTAAACTGATCGGGCGATAACTTTTTAATTCTTCTTTGTTTCCTTTTTTGAAAATAAGAGTTATTACTGATTGTTTTTGAGAGTGAGATAGTTCATCATTGTCGAAACATTCGTTAAAAACTTCCACAAGATATTTCCCAAAATATGGCCACAAAGTTTTATAAAATTCTCCTGGTAATCCGTCTAATCCTGGTGACTTATTAAGTTTTAATTCTTTGATTACCTGATCGCATTCGTCGGTAGTTATTTTTCCTTCACATATAATTTGTTCCTCAGCGTTAAGCTTGGGAATATCTATTTTATTCAAATAATCTTTAATGTTTTTAATCGTAGGTTTAGTTGAATTGTATAGAGTGTCGTAGTAGTTCTCGGTTACATTAAGAATATCTCTGTTGTCGTGAACAATTTCTCCGTCTTTATTTTTTATTTTATAAATAGTATTTGCAGTTAGTCGGCTGTTTTCTAATTTTAGAAAGAAAGATGTATTTTTTTCCCCTTTTTCTGCCCACTGAAGTCTGGATCTAATCTGGGCTCCTTTTACGTTTTCTAAACATAATGTATCGTATTGTTGTTTCATTAAAACCCTTTGTTCTATCAGTTCGTTATCGTTTGGATTTTTTGCAATTGTTTGATCTAAATCATCAATATCTTTTTCTATCTCTGTTATGGTGTTCTTCTTTAATTTTGCGGCTTATATACCATATTGTATGCTAAATTCTTTTACGCGTATCTTATATAGATCCCACACTAAATATTTTGGACAATTTTTGTATTCGTTTATAGTGTCTCTAAAGATGTTTTTTATGTATTTTATGTACGTGTCGTCGGCTAAAAATTTACAGTTGAGTTTCCAATAACCTTTACCTCTTTTTTTGTGGGTTCAATTTGAGGTCTATAACCACAGCTTTATGATCAGGTACAGGTGCAGTGATCACATTTATTTTTGATAGGGAATTTATAAGATGATTAGATAGTAAAATATATTCAATTCGACTGCGTGCAGCATTTTTATTTTGTGGAATATAAGTATATTTTATTTCTGTGGGGAATAACGAGGTCCATGAATCTTTTAGATTACAATTGTTTTGAAAGTTAATGAAATGGTTATTACATTTTTCCATTATACCAGATGATATGTCAGTTCGCTTCATTATACTATTCATATCCCCTCCAACTATTAAATGTGAATTAGTGGTTGCATAATGATTGATCCATTTTTCAGTATGTTTGAAAAACTCTATTCTTTTAGAACATATATTGGGTGAGTACATGGTGACGAGCGTGTAATCTTGGTTGTTAATTGTTACATTAATTAGCAATCGTCTACCTTCTTTATCAGATACACTGTTTTTAAAATTCATGTCTAGATTATTTTTAAACATATAGCAATCCCTCTACTATGAGTTGAGTCTGCTACGTTGTTAATTATAGTACCGTCCCATTCTTTTTTCACTAGATCTATATATTTTTTATTTAAAAAAGTTTCTTGTAACATTGTGATATCAGATTTATGGTCTTCTAGCCATTTAAATAAAGATCTGCGTTTGGAGGATTTATTTATTCCTCTTGCATTAATGCTCACTACTCGTAAATTACTATACATTGTTTATCAGTAACCAGAATCATAGTCCGTGTGGATAATACATACATATAGGGTAGAGATCCGCCCGTATATCCGTATATGATGGAATGTAATGATGGAATGTGATGATGGAATGTGATGATGGAATGTGATGATGGAATGTGATGATGAAATGTGATGATGGTATATGATGCTGAAATGTGATGATGGAATGTGATGATGGAATGTGATGGAATGAATGTGATGATGGAAAGTGATGATGGAATGAATGTAATGATGGAATGTGATGATTGAATGTGACGATGGAATTTGACGATGAAATGTGATGATGGAATGTGATGATGGAATGTGATGATGGAATGTGGTGATAGAATATGTGATAAAATGTGATGACGGAACGTGATGATGGAATGTAATGATAGAAAGTGATGGAATGTTATGGTGGAATGTGATGATGGAATCTGATGATGGAATGTGATGGTGGAATGTGATGATGGAATGTGATGATGGTATGTGATGATGGAATATGATGATGGAATGTAATGATGCAATGTGATGATGGGATGTGATGATGGAATGTGATGATGGAATGTGATGATGGAACTTTGGTGATAGAATGGCGTGATGGAATGTGATGACGGAATGTGATAGTGGAAGTGGTGATGTGATGTGATGATGGAATGTGATGGTGGAATGTGATGATGGAATGTGATGATGGAATGTGATGATTGAACTTTGGTCATGGGATGGCGTGATGGAATGTGATGACGGAATGTGATAGTGGAATGTGATGATGGAATGTGATTTTGGAATGAGTCTAAAAATCTAAAAATATTTGTCATGAGACGTTGTCCAACATTAATCCTGCATGTGTTTAACGCCTCATGTTTCCTGAGTTGTCACACATATGACATCGGTCCAGTTTCCTGAGTTGTCACACATATGACATCGGTCCAGTTTGCTGTTATACATGTGTTAGCGTTGATATGTATTTCTGATGAATAGAATGTTTCTCTCGACCTAGACATTATTTCAAAATATTGTTTTAATGGCATGCATTTCGATGAGTCCTCTAGAAACATATCAGATGTCCAGAAAAATCAGAGGCGTCAAAATATCATAAAATTGCTAATTAGTACCGACATTAATGGAAACATATAAACAATCAATATATCATGACAAACAAGGTGTCTACATCCATGTTTTGAAGATCAACGAGGACGACTGTGCCATCATTCGTTTGATAGAAATGAAATTTAACACCCTAAAAAATGTGTTTTCACAAGGCGTATAATTATATTAGGATTACTGAACTATGCAGATCTACAAAGCCAAAAGGTAGTATCTGATTACTTGTTAAGTAAGCAGATACTGCTTTTTTGGCATTGCATGGCATTATAGATCAAGATATCAAGTAAGATCCACTACGATTACATTGAATATTGCACCCGAAATGCCATATAGGTAAATATTAACCTTTCAAAAGTTATTTAATTTGATTACTTTAAAATCGTATATATATATCTCATTGTAGATGATAGGGCCTATACATTTATACAATTGTGTTTATCTTTGCTTTATCAGGATTTGAGGAGACAGCTGCAGTTGAACAAAGCGGCTACTCCACAAGATATAGAGATGTACTATATGGAGAAGATGACTGAACAGGTAGGTATCACAGGTAGAGTAGATGACTGAATAGGTACTGAACAGGTGGGTACCACGGGTGATGGATATGTACTATTATGGAGAAGATGACTGAACAGGTAGGTACCACAGCTAGAGTAGATGACTGAACAGGTACTGAACAGGTGGGTACCACGGGTGATGGATATGTACTATTATGGAGAAGATGACTGAACAGGTAGGTACTACAGGTGATAAAGATTGTAATACTGAACAGGTACTGAACAGGTGGGTACCACGAGTGATAGTTACGTACTAAATAGGTACTACAGGTGATAAAGATTGTAATATGTACACGGAGAAAATAATTAAACAGGTACATTAAATTCAAATACCCTAAATTCAAATATGTATTTCTAAGTAAATTAATTCAACGAAACAAAGATGAGAAATATTGGTACCCTGAAAAAAGCGCAATGTGACTGATATCGGTCAGATAGCTCACATATAAGTAATCTACTTGAATATCTGGCCTATTCTGGGTCGTTGTGGGTAACGGTAGCGTGGGACAACTTCAAATGGAAGTAAAATATTGCTTGCGCTGAAACAGTTGCACATAGTAGATTCATTTTCAGACAATAATACTATTCCATAGCTTGTATTACTGTTTTGTCCACCAGGAGCAGTACGAAGGGAAGGAGTTTGGTACGCTCAGCGTACGAGTGTACTACAACACGGACGCCGAGATTCTCCTCGTGGAAGGTGAGAAGGGAACGTTCAGAGCCGAATTCTCGTACAAGTTACGATATATCGTAGGCTTAGGATTGGTCGAGATGGCCATCTCGACCAATCCGAAGCCTACGATATATCGTAACTTGTACGAGACTATGGGTCTAAAATCTTAACTCTTGTCCAGGCCATATATTTATACGGTTTTAAGCTTGTTTAGATCCTCAGACATACATTACATGACAGTTTTTGATGCTTACAAACAAAATGGCTTTTTGAATATTGTAGGGTCAACAATGAAAAACGAGTTATGGTGGGTTGCTTAACACTCACCACGCTGAAATATTTTATTTTACCTCTTTCCGCTTTATTTGAATACATATCGGGTCTATGGCCCGGCGCTATAAGGGTTAACCCTTTAACCACCAAATTAAAAAATCGTAATTTTCACCCACTTGAAGTTGTGTCTCGCTGACGCGATCCACATTTTCAAGTGAGTGAAAATTGTTTTCAAATGTTTTCCAATATTGCTGATTGATGTCATATTTTATCTTTAACATGTTTGAAAGGTGGTAGTTAATGTGCTAATAAAAGATGAAAACCTGAATATGCGACACCGGCGGTTAAAGACTGTATTCATTATAGTATAGAACTGCGCAAAAGTAGGCATCGTTTCACAACTTTAATCGTGGGTGATTATTGTCGACTGTTATGTTGCCATATAATATGATTTTAATTTGTATTTATATTTTCAGTTTTAAACGCGAAGAACGTGATTCCACTCGATCCAAACGGTGAGACTTTGAATTTCCACTTAATAGTACCAGAAATAAATAGTAATATTATTAATCTAATCTATTATTGGTGACATATTGTGTGCAGATATATCTCATTATTACTGTATATTATAAATATAATTAAATATTATTTCGTAGGGTCTATAAAATATATATGAAACACATATTTAAATATTAGAAAAAAAACATTTTTTTCAAAATATTTTATAGCGTTATAAAAAAAACATTTTAAAACCTATTTTTTATGCTTTTTTGCCTAACATCCCAAAAAAATGTTTTATAAAAATTGTCTGGACCTTACGAAATAATGTTGTCTGACGTTAAGTCGCACATGCTCTAGATATTTATCAAACGGTTTTGTGTATGCTGGATTAATTTAACTTTTTTTATTCCCCCCCTCCCCCACCAGGCCTGAGCGATCCGTTCGTGCTGATAGAACTGGTGCCTCAGCACACGTTTCCGCATCAGACGCTGCAGCAGACGCAAGTGGTGAAGAAGACACTCCATCCCACGTTCGACGAATCCTTCGAGTTGTAAGTACTCTGCCGAGAAATTTAATTTAAATTTTCACCCATTTGAAGTTGTGAGTCGCGATAGCGAGACACAACTTTATCTGGGTGAACATTTTAATTGTTTAATTTGGCGCTTTAAGGGTTAACCCTTTAACCGCCGGTGTCGCATATATTCGTGTTTTCATTTCTTATTAGCACATTAAGTACCACCTTTTAAACATGGTAAAGATAAAATATGACATAAATTACCAATATTTGAAAACAGTTGACCTCCATTTTGTCAAATCTGAATAATTTTCACTCACATGAAGTTGTGGATCGCGTTAGCGAGACACAACTTCAGGTGGGTGAAAATTCAAATTGATTAATTTTGCGCTTTAAAGGTTATTATACATTTCCACTGTTAGATCATCATGGTATCAATGCATATTGTACGCTGTCAAAAACTATGTAGACTAATTATTCTTATGGTAGGCTAATTCCTTATTGAAGGAATATCGGCCGTGTCAGAAAAATAATACAACAAACCCTTTAACCGCCGGTGTCGCATATATTCGTGTTTTCATTTTTTATTAGCACATTAAGTACCACCTTTTAAACATGGTAAAGATAAAATATGACATAAATTACCAATATTTGAAAACAGTTGACCTCCATTTTGTTAAATCTGAATAATTTTCACTCACTTGAAGTTGTGGAACGCGTTAACGAGACACAACTTCAAGTGGGAGAAAATTCAAATTGATTAATTTGGCGGTTAAAGGGTTAATATACATTTCCACTGTAAGATCATCATGGCATCAATGCATATTGTACACTGTCAAAAACTATGTAGAATAATTATTCTTATGGTAGGCTAATTCCTTATTGAATCAATATGAGTCGGCCGTGTCAGAAAAATAAAACAACAAACGCTCCTTCGTTTTCGTCAAATGTTAAAGACAAAAACGGAACATGTGGTTTATTCTCTTTTTTTTGGGGGGGGGGGGAGAGGAGTCATAATTAGAGCTGTTTTACTGAATATGATTTCTTAATACTGTTGCTCAGCACGACATGCACGATGAAGTTATTCATGTTAATAAACGAAAATAAAAATTAGCAGATGCTAATCTTCAATAATCAATGATTATTTCGGTTGCATATTTGTACAGTATCTCCATCAAACAGTGGTGCGTTTCGCCTTGTGTACGAGTATACTGCTCTGCAAAGATAGCAGGCAGTATCTGATCACTTTTAAAGTGAACAGATGCTGCCTTTTGACTTCGCACGTCAGCATAGTTCTAACTGAAATTGTCGCTTCTAACTAAGCGTCTTCTATTCCTCTCTGGTTGTTACAGTAACGTGTCGGTTGCGGAGTGTCGCCGCCAGGGGGCGTGCGTGCACTTCACAGTGATGGACCACGACATCATGTTCAGCAACGACTTCGCGGGAGAGGCATTCCTGGCCCTGGACAGCATCCCGGGAATCTCCGGGGAAAACGTCTCAGGATTCTCGGCGCTAACTCCAGTGGCCTTATTGCTTACGCAGCCCAAGAAGGGCAAAAGTGAGTATATATTTCCATATGAGTGTTTTAATAGAGGTCACTTCAAGCAACTTTTGTGTCCCCACTGTGCAGGGCGTGCAATGTATAGGTTTATCCTTCAAAAAACTGCACCGCCAGAGTGAATTACATATGGGGGCTCAATAACAAAATGGGTAGCCTAATATTTGAATGTACTGTTTTTTTTCTTTAAAAATAAAATCTACATGTTTTAAAAGATTTTTTATTGTAAAGTGCTGAGATCCATTTAGTGGGATTTAGCACTATATAGAAGTGTCGTGAGTAATAATGATGATAAGTATAGGCTCATGTTTCATAAATTCCATGCCATCCCCCCTGGATGTGTAGAATATAAGCATAAATGGATATGTCCTTAATTGAAGGTAAATGTAATTGTATGCAATAAGCAAACTTATTACGAAGATTGACACGCACATAACAACTAGATTGGTTAACATAGATCATTTTCGACAGGCAACATCTGCATTTGTCATTTACGTTTGAACTAAAGGTACTTTTATCATCTCGGAGTGATTGCTAGCCAAATAAACAATAACCTTGTGCAAAAATGGCATTTAAAAGCAAAATCAGCATCCGTCACAGAGCAGAATTTTGGCTCAAGCAATCTGTAGTAAGCTAAAATAGCTGAATTAATCGCGTCCGTGCATTCCAAAGGTTCAAACGTGATCGTAGTTGATGTTCAAACATATTTTGGGGAGCAAAACTAGTCAATGAAAGGCATGAAATAGTGCTTACAAACCAGAGCAGTGTTTGAATTCCACAGTAATTTTTCAAAACCTTGAAAAACTATTTAAACACTCGACATGTAGGATAATACTTGAAAGTTCTTGAGTTTTGAAAATGGTATACATTGAACAATACCACAGTGGTATGTATTGACTCTTATCCTGCTAAATTATTTAATTAAAATTTTCAACCACTTGAGGTTGTGTCTCGCTACTGCGATCCACAACCTCAAGTGGTTAAAAATTACTCATATTTGTTTAATTAGAGACCAAATATTTACAAATCTTAATATTTCATTCCCATTAACATTGATTTTATCAATAATAAACAGGTTAACCCTTACAGCGCGGGGATCGACTTTAGTCGTCAGAATCTGACGTCTGTAGACGTCAGATTCTGACGACTAAAGTCTATCCCCGCACTGTAAAGAGTAAAACTATTTCTAATTGCCTTATACCCATAACATAGGTATTCAAATGAATCGGAAAAAGCTAACTAAGACAGTCGTGATGATTTCACATTGACAAAAACCCTTTGGTCTCCAAGGTTTTCATAAATTTATTCATCGCTTTAAGGGTTAAAAACGACTATTGTCGTGATCAGCCGGCAAAGGGTTATTATTTATTTATTATTGCATTTATCTACGGATTATTGTATTTCCTCCCAAAGCAGCTTCTCTGTCAGACTATAACAGCATTCTGTATTAAAATGAATGTTGCTTTGTTGTTTTAATTGGTCCTTGAAAAATGTTCCCGTCATCCTTGAAAGTCGTTGAATTTTGTCATCGATGCGATCAGAAATGCATCAGAAATGCATAATTATGCATTTCTGATGCGATGTATATACCATGATACCATAGGCTTAATTCATATACTTTAAAATGTATGATCGAATGATTTCAAAAATTTTGAATAAGTGTTTTTATTGTTGTTTTAGAGACCCGCGCTAAAGGTGCTCTGGCGGCTCTAGAGTTCAGGGCTGATGACAGAGCGGCCATGGACTTCTTGAAGAAAAGGCGACAGGTGGAATCACAATCCCAAGGATGATCTCTAACAATGAGTGCTCCAAGAACAAAACTGCTCCAGTTCCAAGGCTGAATAAGAACAGACCGCTGACTCATAAATCTGTATAATGCGGCGGCCCCTGGTGAGGGGACGTGCTGGAAACATGGTGTGAGGAACACCTGAACAACATGTTGATGGAGACTTCGATGGAGTGCGGAAGGATGGAAGAGAAGGCTCGCGTGTGAGGTGGTGAAGAAAGAAGTGCAGAAGTGGGAACTGTTTATTTTAGGATGCTAATGTAAGCAGAGTGGATTATTTTATACAGATTTCTGCAAGTGATTTTCAGCCTAGATGTCAATCATTCATCCAGAAGTCAACGTTTCTGAAGATGCAAACCTCAGACAGTATTCGACTGATTAATAATGTAACACGTCTCATGATACCACGATTGATTAATAATGTATTGCTCTAGTCATTTTTGTATCGTTGTTTATATTGTACACATAATGTCTTTGTATGTGATGTGATGGTTTGTACAAGCAAAAACATGGCCGCATATTTTCCTAATAAAAGCGTGTACATAATATCATAAGGCAGGTATAACTGAATGCTTAGATTGTTCCTCAAAGTATACTTTTCATGGTATTTTTACTAATAGTCCGCGCTGAGGTGTTTATTTTAAACAAAGCTGCCGTTGTTATCGTCTCTATATTTTTATGAAGTGACATACCGATGCACAGAGGTGTAGCTTTAGTGTTAAAAAACTAGTTATTATGTAGCACTATTTTTAGGTGATCTAGTTATATGCCTATTTATTGACTATTTTTATTAAGAAAACACACTCAACTTTACCTTAACTACCACGACCTACCCTTGCTGGATATTTTTTGTGAATATTTTTCTCTGTACAGACGATGTTATTGAACTAATGTTTTTTTTCAAAAAGGCCATATATCCAATGTCCATCGTGCAACACCAACGATCCCCTTGACTGTTGTAAGAAATGGTAATGCCCTCCGGGTGTTTAACTGTCCGCACACATGCTCCCCTTGGGATTGAAGGGTGTTGAACTCACATAGTGAGTGCAGTTTAACACTCTTTAGTCACAAAAGCCGTGTTCATGCTAGATTTAACTGTCCATTATTGCACCATCTGTAAAAAGCTGTATTTTTAAACTTCGTTTTTTTACACTTTAATTCTACGAGCGACATCAAGCATGCGACGATTTCAATGATAACACTGTGCCTAAAGCTTTATATAACATACTGGGAGACGTTGATCCAATGTTGCAGTAGTGTGCGCCCAGCGTCGCAGACGCTGGCCCAACACTACTGCAGCACTGGCTCACGTCTCATGTAAAACCCCACACAGAAACCCCGAGACAAGACAATCACTGCCTTAGTACAATATCCAATATTTTTGAAGATTTATTCCTTCCACTCTTCTATTTTCACTTTGTTTACGAAGCTGAACACTTTTCTTCTCTTTCGCATGGCAAATTTGCCGGGATTAATAAGTCTGACATGCCCTGCAACATTTATAATATTGTACGGATACATTTTCTGATTTTCTTATGGTTCTTGTCGTGGAAACACACGTTAATAATGGCTTTGAGTTGATTTAATGCTGAGACAGCTCATAAAACATTATTTTCATAATGTATTACCCTTAAAATGTAACGCTGTGCCAATGCCGGCCCAATGTTGAACTAGAATTAAATTTTTGTTCCACTTCCAAAACTATGGTAACCACAGTCAAGTTACTTATATAGGACAACTTTCGGAGATATTTCACATATTTTCTCATTTACAGTTATCATTTCTTAATGATTCTCTGTATGTTTAGTATGGATACACATACATATTTAAACATTCCAACTTGTACACATTCCTGAACATTCCAACGTTGACCTTTTGTTTGCTAGTGACGCATCTAAGTCTATTAAAAGTATTAAAAGTCTATTATTTTAATAAAACAATGACATAATTCATCGAAATGATGATGCTCTAAGCTTTCCTTTTCATATAATTATCACATTCATATTTTTGCTATTAAAGTGGGTAATTTTTATTCACTGCGAGTTGGGAATTGCGCCAGCAATTCACAACTCGCAGTGAATAAAATATGTTAATAGTCTCCAGTAGTCAAAGGATAAAGATTCGTTTTGAATACGAGACAATCCACTGCTCACACGACGTTGCACCAACATTGTATCAACCTCAACGACGTATTCAACGTTGGTGCCATGACGTATGCGCCCGGTGGGAAAACGGACGTAGACAAGGGCACATCAGATTTGACATAACCATGGTGATGTTCATGATTTTTTTCAGATTTTTATTCGATAGAAAGCACAGTCCGTGTAAATGTTTGATGCAAAGCTGTTTGAAGAAGAATAAAATATTGTTATTACATGTGTCTTTATTATTTTTCGTCACATGATGTGTGATGTATCGTCCCCTTGGACACGAAAGGGTGTATAAGCCACTTTGTAAAGTGGCAGATACTCCCTTTCAACCCCAAGTGGACATTGTGCCCCTGCTTGTTTTGAGTTCTGATAAGCGTGGCGGAACATTACGTTGTTTTCTCCCGCGACCCACAACTTCAAATGGGAGAGAATTACTCCTATCTGTTTAATTTGAGAGCAAGCATTTGCTAATCCTGGTGTTTAAACGCGCATTTTGCTCCTGCAGTAGTGATTTAACCGGCTAATAAAACAGATTAAAAACGACTATAGTCGTGATTAGGGTTTTATGATTTGATGAGAATAACCGAATTTGATATAATACTCAAGTGTTGTATACATGGTATAAATCCACATCAAACTGAGGCTCTAAATGGCATGAATTCAATGGATAGTGACATTTACCATTGCATCAATTCTATTTTAAAAATGTCAAAGAAAAACTGTCAATGCCACTAGCAGGTAAAGGGTTCAAAATGTCTAATTATATTCAATATGTCGCTATTAATAAATTAAATGTACGACATTTAATAGACTAAACTCAACAATGACGAACATAATACCTAGTTGGCATGTGACATAGCGACCATTTCCTCACCACTGTACAAAATGTATGCTATTTATATCACCACCCCAAAAATTGAACAATATGATGTGGTGATATTATTATTTAAATCCGGTACACCACAAAACATACATTAAAAATTATTGTATTTTTCCATTTTGAGGATTGGTAATAATCCTCGAGCTCCTCCATGGTTTCAAATTCCTTCTACGTTTTAATTTGAGACACACTTGAGCCATGGAATAGTTCTAGGAATATTCCCACAATTTCTGCCTCAGATCTAAAGATATACAAATACATTTTGATCTGAAACATCAATTAAATGGAATATCAATAATACTGCTACTTGGAAAAATAACATCACAGTGATTTTCGACTAGAGCTCACAATTATAATTCAGAACACGGATTTATTCTCATCTAGTATGATCAGCTTCATCAGGCTTTGTATCATCCTCTTTATCCACGTTATCAGTTATTTGTCCTGTTATTTGTCCTGCAGGTTGCTGTACTCCATCCCTTAAATTCCACCTTGTCTATTCCCTCGTCATCTCCCGCCATTGTTGTTTGCGTCCCCTCTCCGCATTGTTATACTGCTCCATCGCCTGCCATCTATGCCTCCTCATCTGCCTCCAGTGTGGGTGACTGTTCCACCATCTGCCCCGCCAATGGTCTGAAGCGTCTCCAACTCCTCCACCATCATGGAACCGTCGCCCCTGAGGCATCCCTTGCATCATGGACCTCTTCCACTGCTGCTTCCATTGCCACCTGTTCAGGTGGTGTTCCATCATTGCCATCCACTGACCTTTAGCATGCTCCTCACCCCGCCTGTCACCTGGAGAATAGCCCCATTGCCATCCGCGTCTTCCCCATTTACACCACAGTTTCTCTAGTGGAGTTTTCCACCACGGTTCATCATCCTGGACACCGTAGTGTTCCGCGGCTATCTCCTGCAAAATAGTCATATGGCTAGTTAATCATGCTGTTGCATGATCAAACAGATTAATTCATTTCGAGAGTTTGTTTTCATGATCATCATAGCACATGGTATTAATTTGCATTGTAACAATATTATATTGTTGTACCAGTATGTGGTAGAATATTAACAATAATGTAACATAAAGGACAAATACTTGATTTAATTATTAGCCGTGACTCGTCACACTAAAAGGGCAGTACCCATTAAAACCAAAACATTTGTGTAACATTTGTACAATGTTGAACCAACGTCGGAGACGTTGGGCCGACGTTGTACAAATGGTATACAAATGTTTTGTGTTTGCTGGGTAGGACAAAGTTCAACTTTAATTGTTAGGAAGGTCACTATTTGTTTAGTGGATGTGAACTAAATGAGTTATCTAAATGAATTATGTGTAGCGTACCACACATTGACTTATGTTCTGCAAAGCCAAAAGGCAGGAACTGCCTACTTTTCAAAAATCAGTTACTGCCAACTTGAGAAAGAATCAGTTACTGCTTTTTAGTTTTGCGCGGTGGACGTACCTGTGCTTTGTCTATATGTTGTGGAGATCCAGGTTTGTTCATCCGGATCATGGGATGATGATCATGTAGGGATGTGGACTCACATTGCCTACAGAGATTATAGTCATCACACCTTATACACTTATACCTGCTGCCACGGACTGTCATCCCACAGCCGTTACAGGTGACCCCTGTGTGTATTACATCTGCCATAGCCTGTAATGAGCACAGGTTGTGCTAATGAGTGAGTGAAATTGATCCATATGCCATTGCAATTATTATATTTTAGCGTCATTACATATTCCCGGAACTGGTCAGTATTGTCAATGCTACATGTATAGCGAATAGTTTGAAATGCATTGTGAAACACGCAAAATCCGTGTGTTGCTGTTGGTGAATAATTGTTGTATTTTTATCATTATAAAATATTGTGAGATTAGTATTTTAACAATGGGCCTACTAGTTAAATACATATTTGACTGTTGATGAGCTGACCAGTTTTGACGAATATCATTCAGAGTAGAGGGTTAACTGGCCCATTTAATGACAAAAGAGACATCTAATTCTTTCACCTAATTTACTAATTAGGCAACTTGGTATTTTGTGTAAATTGCTCATTCCAGAATATAGATATATATTATATTCATGAGAGTAAATGCATAGATGTCTGTATTGGTCCTGAGGTAAGAACAGTATTATAAATTTCACACTTGCGCTCTCTTCAGACCTTATCATCATATACTCCTGATTATGCACTCATAGTGTCTATATGTCACGACAAAGCACATATTTAAGTGTTGATGTAAGCCTAGACCTACTCGAGTACGCACGCATTCATGAAGGGTTTCTAGTCGAGTCAAAACACTGCAAATACTTTATCAATCTAACAATCCACATAGGTTAAATGTAACTATTCTGGGGAACTGTAACAGCGCTGGACCATTGATTGACCAGCTAGAAAATCTATTCACATTAATATATGGTCTTGCGATATAGCAATGAGAGAAGGCGCAAATCCATGAGGTTCACAAGGCTCAAGACTGGTGAACCTTGTGAAAAAAAAAAATAATAGATTGACGAGTACTTTTTACAAGGTGTGAACCTTGTGAACAACAGACCTGATAGATAGACGCGTACACTTTTTATCAATTTGCCAGATCTTTATAATCCACTGTGAAAGTGTTTCTGAAGGTCAACGTTAACTTGGAAACGTTTTAATAAACTTTAAATTAACTTTTGGCCCGGTGAGCTGCTGTCTGTAGGGCTACAGCATTTTAACCAAATTATGTGCCGCAAAGCTATAATGTACTCTAAATTGTAAAAATGTTCAGTGCACACTGTCTCTGGACTAAGCGACTGGGCACAACTCATAACTTCTCACATAAACGCCACCCCTTTGTGGCAATGCTCAACTTTGGCATGCAGTCTAAATATTACAGGGATGATTGAGAATACGTGCCCAGGATTCTAAATATTACTGGTCCCCACGCCCCGGCTCGTAGACAAGTCTGGACCATCCTGTCGCTGGCAGGTGTAGTTCCCACAGTAGTGTGAACTACACCTGTCAATGATAGGATGTATTGTACCACACGTTCGTGGCGAATTCAACATGTACGAAGAAGGAAAGAAAATGAAATATAACATTCCTTTTGTCTGGAGGGTGTCCCTCGCTATGACAAATCTCTGTAACCTGGTTATTGATGTGGTAACATGCAAAAGCCATGTGAGTTTACATAAGGTAAGGTGGGCAAACTGGTCTCCACATCTGAACGATTATATCCATTAAACGTTCGAGCCTTGAGTATGACTGTTTTAGTCATTTTTATTTGCACACAAAATGACAAATTTCGAGCTGAAATATTTATAGTTAACGTTTGGTTAAGTTTTGGGCCGGATATTTGTTATGGTAGTTGTGCATGTATGCAGTGATTCAAACTGTTCAAAGGCAGGGAGTGTACAGTGCTGTATATGGTACTGTGCACTATATAGAACCCTTGAAGTCATTCGAAATAAGACTATAGGCGTAATTCCGGCTTCGGGCTTCCTTCTGTCGCGATATTGCTCTGAATGTGTAGAAAGTGGCGTAAAGCAATTAATTCACTCATATTCAGGTGAAAATCGCACTTATTTAGCCTGACATCTAAAGTAAATAAAAATTGACAAACCTAGCAAACACGATGCTATAACCAATGTCGGTTTTACGTTGGGCCAGCGTCTGCGACGCTGGGCCAATATGAAACCAGCATTGGGATTAATTACTTCTAAAGTTACGTATTTGCTGAGGAAACACTTACCCCCAAGTGGACCTGAGTAAATGACAGGGTTGCTGACCCAGCCGTCACCGGCGAGGTGTTTACATACTGTGTAACGCACAACTGACCACTGTGACTGGTGCACTGTGAAAATCTGACCCTTCAGCTCCGTGCTGTCCCCATCATCAGGTCAAATGTATCCCCCGACAGAACTAAAACACTTATTCCTTTCTTAAACACTCCAAGGTGGTTTGTGTTGAGATAAAAATTGATAAGCGGGGTGCATATCATGGCCTGTGTTAGCCGGGGATGTCACTCGTAACATCATTATCACTATGGGGCTGGCATGGCTGGTGATACGCGCATCACCACCCTTGTCTTACCAGAGACAGTTATTGAATGTGATAATTATGTTTAGGAACTGTGCTGAATATGCTGTATCTGTTCAATTATAAACCTTTGCCAGCCGATTTATGTACTCGGAATTTTTACTCACTTGCTGATCCGATCCACATGTTAAAATAAATGAGAACAGGTCATATTTTACAAACTGGAGTTGAATACTCAATGCTGGTTTAATGTTGGGCCACCGTCTATATGACGCTGGTCCAGCATTAAAGCAGCATCGGGTATACATTTTTATTAAATGGCGGTGATTGGAGACACCTTTCACATTTAAACGGCAACATTTAAACCTTTTATAAAAATGTTGACAAGTGCTTATAGTCGTGCCTGGCACCTAAAGGGTTTATAATGTGTTTGTTGGGATAGTACTTAGTGAAGTACAAATGGTGACAAATACGGAATGATACGCGATGGAAATGGTTGATTAGTCATTCTACCAGCACGCGAATAACAGAAACGAGCTCAACCATTGTCAAATGACGTTGGTGCAGCGTTGGGCCAACATTTGAGAATAAACAGCTCGTCAGCTTAGCGTTTATTAGCTCCCCTTGTTTCTTTGTTTGTTTCTGGGCGGAGGTATACTTCTTCCAATGCAATAATGAGCAAACGCTGTATCCTTAATTCGGTTGAGATATGAAATGTGTGTGCACGTTGGCCTAGAATCCTATGCTTAACCGTCCTTGATTATTCACCTATTCACCTTCAGTAGCCATGAGTTTTGTTTAATTCTAATCAAAATACACCGGTGACTTCAGTCAATAATGTTAGAACAGTAGATTCGGATCTATGAATCTACTATCATTTTAGGTCGGGACACAATATACAGGCTTTACCATGACACTACATAGCTGCATGGCTAATGTTACATTTTTTACGATGCTAACTTTAAATTGTTTTCTAAATTTTGTCTTTACCACATCTCGAGATGTAGGCCTACCTATTTTGTGTATTTTAAGTCAAAGAAAGAACTCAATTACAATAGATTCGTAAATCCGAACATACTCGGCGCTGCGCACCTCTTACATTTGGATCTACGAATCTAACGAATTTTGTTCTTTCTCCTTGACATAAATATGGCCTACGGTAATATAAGCTCAGCTCCTGCTCTGGCTAATATATAGGCCCAGTCACACATATGCTACACTTCCGCACGACCAACGCATTAAAAAATGACAATTTTGGCCAGTGCGCTAGGCGCGTGTCGGAGTTCATTACTGATTTTTCGTAGGCGTTGGAACGATTACATCCGTATTCAACTCCCTCGCTTCTTAACTACGAACAAACAGGCATTGATCTGATTTTTCATTTTCAATGCGTGGGCTGTGCGTCTTGTATTTGTGTGACTTGGCATGCATAAGCCTACGTTGCAGCAAGGAAAATGGTTGCAGCCATAGTTGAGCTGAACGGATAATAGTAGAACTTTTCTGCCGTGTAAGCCAAAATGCTTATTTTAGAATTAGACTTATAATGCCTATCGGCTTTACAGAGCAATACTGATGGTACAAATGTCGCTTTATACTTGCTGCATTTAAAATGTCCAGGCGAAAAATAACCCTTAAAGTGCCAATCGCTTCTACAGCCGTTTAACCCTTTAACCGCCGATGTCGCATATATGCGGGTTTTTATTTTTTATTAGCACATTACGTACCACTTTTTAAACATGGTAAAGAGAAAATATGACATCAATCAGCAATATTTGAAAATAGTTGACCTCCATTTCGTCAAATATGAATAATTTTCACTCACTTGAAGTTGTGGATCGCGTCAGCGAGACACAATTTCAAGTGGGTGAAAATTCAGATTCAATAATTTGGCGGTTAAAGGGTTAAAGTCTTTCTGATTGTTTCTCAAAAAAATATGTGCAATAAATTTATGCACTTGCGAAACACAACTGGATCAAAATTTAAAATGTCAGTTATATATTGTAGCGCTTCAAGGGTTAGTATTGTGTAAAATAGCAGTTATTATTTATTATTGTGAAATATTTTAGCACGAACACAGTCATGCTTTACTATCAAATAAAGCGTGAAGGCAAAGCAAGAACAACATTTATTGCGATGTCGACACCACCAACGTCTCAAGATCGCTGGGCTTTCGTACACTTCACTAGCAAGCAAAGGGTTAGGGTTACGTGATAATATGTAGGGGGTGAATGTACAGCCGCAGGCATCAGAACGTGCGCATAGACATTTAACGGGCGACGTCAGTATACGTTTAAAATGACAATGATCTGTTATCGCCGTGTCCCACAAAATGACCAAAAGTTTATTTGGAAATTGGAAGGGTGCTTGCTTTTTAAATTGGATAATTCATCTGTTTCGTCTATTTTTTGTTTCTCTTATATTCTCTCCATTCACTGATTAATTTTTTTTTTTTCATTGCTGTGTTTGTTAATTGATCGATCCGTTTGTTCATTGCTTACATTATTCACCACGCCACGAACTCATTCTTTCAATTCCTCACCGCAACCCGAGCATGAACGTGTATGCTCTTATAATAAGTGAAAATCGCATGTTTAGGGGTATTTTCTACTACTTTTATGATTGAATATAGATAACGTGCATGCACTTGTAGTGCTTTCGATAAGTAAGTGCATGCGCACTATCATCAGTGACTCTGTCACTCAATCTGATAAAGAACGTGATCGTCAACCTATTTGTTTTATCGGTTTATCGGAGTACAAAAAAACGTGAAGCAGTGTGTATGTGATCATTGAATTGTTATTATATACATGATAAATGGCGAATATTCAAAGGCCTGAATAAACTGATAATGACATTCCTCTGGCTGATCCCCGATGGAATTACTTTACTTTTTAAGCATGTTGACACCCGTCTTAACCCCTTGCAAAGCCTAACCCGACGTCTATAAACGCCAAACTCTGACGTCTGATATCGATCCCCGCACTGTAAGAGAAAACATAATTATTTATAATGACCGTAAATCCATAACATATGTACTCGAATGAAACGGAAACATCTAACTAAGACATTTTTGATGATTTTAAATTCAAAAAGAACATTTGGTCGCCATGGTTTGTACAAACATATTTTCGCGCTTTAATGGTGGCAAGAGGAGGATGGAGTCGCATTAGTGTCAGTGAGAGAATGACTCCTTGGTTGAACTAGATAGTTACGTCTCTAGTTCAACGCTCATTTAATGTTCTGATAACAACGAATAAGTCAACGCTTTCTGTCCTAATCTGCCCAATACCATGAATACCATGAAAATACCATGAATATGGAGCGCATATGTTGAAAGAAACTCTAAATTATTAACCTCAGCTCTAACGATAAAGTATTTTCTCTTACGATAAGGTATTTTCTCGCACACATGTTGTTGCTTTCACTGCGGGACGTATGGTGAGGACAGCCCATCTCGTACTCTCTCCAATGCACTTCACTGTTCACTTTGATTTTGCCGTTTCAGATAATGATTTGTACGAGAAAATTTATACTGCATCGTTGGGTACGGCGAGAATGATGGGCTGATCTCAGAACTCGCCACCGCACCAAGCCCTCGCTGAAAGGCTCGGGCTTGATGTGGTGACTTGTGCTTGCCTTCCCAACGACGCCGTATGCATACATTGTTATGTAATGCACAATGTTATATCGCGATAACGCTTTCATAAAAACTATTATTGGTGCAGAGTAATACAAAACTTTTCAATTTTGTACTTCCCATGCTTGAATAGAATACTACATGTTCGAATATATTAGTTATATATATATATATATATATATATATAGATATATATTTTTTTTTTTGGGGGGGGCTCAAATATACGTACATACACTTGTTTTTGAACACTACTGCATCTTCAAATATATGTGCATGAACGTTTATACGCAGGCATACGATAACGATTTGTTTGACATACTATATATTATTAATTTTATTCATTTACTAAATAAATAATTTCTCCACAAATCTATATACACTTGACCGTTTTTTTTTAGCTCTCAGTGGTTAAAATTTTAGGTCTGTATGACAGCGTCGTTTGTCACCTTCCGGGTTTAATTCAGCCTTTGATGACGGGGCTTATCTTGTGGACTGTTATGACGACAAAAGATAAACAGCCTCTTAAAGCAGTGACAAAGTATCTTCACAGTACCAGTCCATTAACCCTAAAACGCTGCATTATGCAAATTCACCCCTCCCCCCACTTGAAGTTGTGTCTCGCTGCCGCAACCCACGACTTTAACTCTTTAACCGCCGGTGCCGCATATATTCGGGTTTTCATTTTTTATTGCCACATTAAGTACCACATTTTAAATATGTTAAAGATAAAATGTGACATCAACCAGCAAGATTTGAAAAGAGTTGACCTCCATTCTGTCAAAACTGAATAATTTTGACTCACTTGAAGATGTGGTTGACGCGATCCACTTCAAGTGCGTGAAAATTCAAAATAAACAATTTGGCGGTTAAAGGGTTAAGTGGGTGAATATTACTCACATTTGTTTAATTTCAGACCAAAACTATTAAAATCATGATGTTTAACCCTTTAAGACTTCACGATGCATCAAAGCATCATTTTATATCTCTGAAGAATGCATTAATCTCATAAAACTTGAGTTTTTAAAAAAAAAAAAATTCATGGAAATATTTTAATAATAACATTATATATTTTTCGTTTATCACCCATTCTGAGTCCTCTTCATCCACAAGTCGAGAATTGCGACAGCAATTCGCGGCTTGTAGAGGATGAAGATGGCAATGGTAAATTCAGGCTTGAAAGGGTTAAGCACACATTTCATTCCCAATAGCAGTGATTTAATCGGCTAATAAAATGACAATTGTCGCGCTTAGCGCTTCGAGGGTTAATATTCAATCTGTCTAAGAGTGTTTGACACAAATTCATCAAAAAATATGCAAATTAAAGTTGTGAGTGATTGATTGTGCTTTTATCCAGGCAATCTACTCTCTAAGTGATCTTAAGAGCCGAGCTAGATAGAAGTACGGTTGATAGATGTACGATGTCTTGACAATGTATGTCAAAATAAAATCAATACTGAGAATAATTACATTCTTAGTGATATTTGTATGTCATTACGCATATTACATTATCATTATGTTTTAGAATATCAATGGTTTTACTTATATTACTAAGTTTTGTTATTTATTGTCCCTGTTTGTTGGAACGCGAAATAATATGAAATTAATCACCAGATCAAACAAGCAATAATATATGTCATTGTACTCTTCATACCGAGCAACTGACCCGAAATCGTGAACATTGTTTTTTGCTTCCATACTCCACTAATGCTACGTGATGTATAGTAATATTGTGTTTAAACTAAAACCTGTAATCATTTTAGAAATGAATATTGTCTAAAGTTGTGTTGTAAATTTAAACGTGTAATCATTTCAATAATGCATACTATGTATTCCTATGGACTAATCTGACGTAAGTCACTTCATTGATTCAGATTGTCAATACATATATATCTATCTAGCTATTCATATACGAAACAGTACAAACAAACAAAAAGCAAAATGACAAAAATGAATATATATTGATATTATCAACGACTTAACAAATAAACATAAATGAAAAACTAATGACTAAAGTGAGTGACTCAAATGAAGCAAATCCAATCCCCCAATTTTTTTTTGAAAATAGTTGATCATAGACTCTTTTTCAAAGCAAGCAGGCATTGGTGGTGAATGTTGAGACAGGGCCATCCCGTAATTGAGCGAACTATACATATAATAGCGTAGAGGAGGCTCCCTATGCCAGAAGATATACAACACCCGTCTTTAATGACTATTGTGTGGTTTTATTGATGTTTTCTTATATTAAATAGCAATACCTCAAACCGTTCTTATAGGCCGAGGTAAAAACATTGTATCTTGATCAAGATAATTTGTATAAACATCGATATTGCAAAATATTTTCAATGCTTTTTCCCCTTTATTTATATATATATAGTTTAATTGACCGTAGTTTTTTTACACAGAAAGCAAAGTGACACAGCGTACGCAATAAAACATTTTTATTTTTCCATGTTGATAACTCATATTGCACATACAGTAATAAATGAGAGCAAAATGTTATATTTAAATACACCCATCTTTTTTTACTTGATATCACCACTATCCCTTGTAATTCCAAATGATACATTCTATTGACATGCGCTATGATTCTAGAAACTATGTTGTACAATGAGAAATAATATACTTTTAAATATTTGAAATAATCATGATAAATGTAATCGTCCATCATCAAAATACATGGTAAAATAATTGTTTTGCTTATAAATGCAGTGACGCTATCGGGTTGCTATTCAACGGATGTTGAGAAAGTTCAGCATTATTTGTAGCTATGTTATTTAAACCATCAGATGGTGAATTATTTCTGTTTTGCGGCTGAGCCGGTTTGCGTGAGTCAAACACTCTGTCGACATCAGCTTGCAACTTGTTACTTTACTGTTGAGCAGGTTTGAGTGAGTCGAGCACTTTGTTGACGTCAGCTTGTTTAGCTTGTGTCAGACGAGTCAACCAGCCTCCCTCATCTGAGAACCCCATCATCTTCAGCTGCTCCACTGCCAGAGTCAATGTGTCTGGTTCTGTTAAAATAAAATTAATACTATACTTTAACAATATAGATAAAGATATATATCTTTAAATCGGCATTTAGACCTACTTGCCTTAGATGTGAATCATTAAGATGTCATAATTATTATTTTTGTTTTTAAAGCTCTAACGGTGTGTGTGATATTGTGTGAGATAATATGCATGTATTGCACATTCTACATCATATAAATAAACATATATCCTTTCTCACCTGAATGATTGTGTTCATCTTCAGCTGTAGATCGGGACACCATTGTGGCTGGGGTTAGTCTGGACAGAGGAACATGCTGGGCCATCTCTTCATCAGAAGGTTCAGATCCTGAATATAATCAAAATATTTAGTTATAGAATTTACGATAGATAAAATATTGCATTACGGCATTATATTGTAAAGTAATATTATTTATAAGTAAGAGTTTAAACCTCATGCTACAAAGCGATTACAGTCCTATGTGTGCACAATTGCACTTTCTGGGACTACATAGAATTTAGATTTTGAACCTGTTCTGAATGTACATGTATGTTCAGCTTAATACAATTATTAGAAGGCGCAGTTAAGTTCTACGCGTGATTCACTGGAACTCGTTGCATACCTTTGTTCATGAGATCATTGTCCACAGAGATATGTATATAATCGGCGTCCTCTTCACTCTCAGCACTCTCATTGCTGCTGCTGTCACTTGTCTTCTCCTGATCGTTTGTTTTACGTGCATTCCGCCACCATTGCTTCATGATCTGCTTTCTCTCTTTCATCTCCTCTCGTGTTGTTGGACAATCTCTATGTGTCAGCCCTCTCATCATCTGCCGCCATTGCTGTCTGTGATCCACATGTGTCTCTGACCTACATCTTCGCTCTTTCGTTGCCTTTTCTTTTACATCCTTCTTGTCAGCTTCGTTCCAGCATTGCTTCATAGTCTGTCTCCATAGCTTTCGTTTCCCTATTTTCTCATCTTGCTTCACCATTTCAGCTCTGGAGGTGTCATCTGTTGATCGGACATCTCCATGGACATCCTTCTCGTCTTGATTTTCAGAGTTTTTCTCTTCTGATGTCTTTTTCAACTTGTTACAGCAGTTGATGACAGCCTCTCTCCAGCGTCTTCTGTCCTTTTGCTCGGATGTCTCACCAACAAGGTCTTTCCACGCGTTGCCCATCATTATCACCCATTGCTTCATCCTTTTCTGTTGTTGTTCTTCGCTGACTGATTGGTCAGAATTCTCAATCCACAGTTGCTTCGCTCTGTTCTGCCAAATACGTGTCATCATGCCAGACCAGCAGGGGAAGGGAGCCATCTGGTGATTGTCAGGCATACAAAGAGCTGCTTCCGTCTACAAACAATCATCTCAATCATCTCACCATCCTCAGGAGGTTCTCCTGGCCCAGTTTAGCCTATATGTGCACAAAGGTGGCCTAAAGCCCGATTCATTTACAAACAAATATATTAGCTGTTTAATGCAGAAATCGTACATACATTTTATTTTTCAATCAAACTATTGAATAAAACAATCGCAAAACTATTTTACCTTTTCAAACTTACTGCAGGATTTTTTTGATGAGCCAATGTGCATAGTTTAAAGCATCATGAAATAAAAATATGCATTCTACATTAAAAAGAGATTTGATGTTTTACCTTAAATAGACAGGGTCTGGAATGCGCCGCCATTCGACGCATGTGAGCATGTTCAAACCAAGGATGACGATCTCCACCATGACGATGAAACCGGTGACCTCCTTGGAAATCCTTCACAGTACTCCTATCTGCTGTAGAAGTAAACAGAGTTTTAAATATCTGATTTACCCAAAGGCATGAAGCGTTGACATATTTATATACAAACCAACGAGTTTTTATCAACTTGAAATCAGCATAAATGTCTTAGTTAGCTCCTTCCGCTTTATTTGAGCACCTATGTTATGGGTCTGCGCCATTATAAATATTTTACTCTTCCATTGCGGGGATCGACTTTAGACGTCATATTCTAAATCCAGTCCCCGTACTGAAAGGCTTATGTTTTTAGCCCAATATTAGGCAACAAAGTTTCGTGTTTTCAGAGATTGAGTTATATTATGAGTTATATTATATTACTCTACAAAAGCAAAATGCAGCATGTGCTTACTTGTAAAGTAAGTACATGCTACAGTTTGTCTTTCCACAAATGTATACCAGCAACTATCATATTTAAACTCACTATGTATTTTCAGTCTCAGTATACCATCAGTCCTGTTGGTTATGGCCAGCTTGAGTTCTTCGTTACTTGATAAAAAAATACCATCACCATCAGAATCTGAAATAATTGATAATCCTAGAATAATATTATAATATTATATTAGATTCAGTAAAATGACGAGAATCAATGACAAAAAAAATCTTGATTGTAAACTAGTGAACTAATGAAATACAAACTATTGATTCATTAGAGTCAGAATACGTTAAAGAAGGACTCTATTTTGTACAGTGAGAGAGTACCAGATAATGCTGTAGTGAGTCACATAAGTACTGCTTGAGATAGAAATGTATTGCTCTTGGGTTTTCTTTACTGTATATACATGATATAACAAAACGCAGACTACTGTAATATACTTTTATTTCGCGTGGAATTAATTTTCGCGCATTTCGCTCAAGGACCGTGAGCGCGAAATCATATTCTAAGCGAAATATTGGTCACCACATTAGTGTTTCTTGAACTTTGGGTATGACTGACGCTGTGCAGTGGACCGTGGTTATGTAATCCATTGGTGCGATGGTCACGCTTACTTGTGAAAGTTTAAGTCCTAGGATTTATATTTAAATGACTGAATCACAACGGCTGAATGACAACATATGAAATACATTTTATTATGACAAAAAACATAACTTGATACCATTGCCAATCTTTTTTATTTTATTCCCATTTTATTGTAAACCTGCTTGTAGAAAGGCCTTGATTATACGTATGTTTTCTGTTTGATTTATTCGATGACAGCTATTAACCGGCGGGCATGAAGGCGTTTAGTGATAGACGTCTTTTCTATGTCACGAGACGTTGATCCAGTGCTGGTGTGATACTGGGCCAGCGTCGAAGACAGTGGGCCAGCATTTCCCTAACACTGATCAACGCGTTGTGTTCACCTGGGACAGACTCAATGCTGTTAGGGGGCTGTTGACACGTTTCTTGGCATGTGTTTTTCTAAGTTTCTGAGTTAAGTGACAGTAGTTACTCCCAAATTTATGCAAATATTACACAGATATGTGCACAGATATAGCAATTTTAAATTCCCACAATCAAACAGATACTACGAGTTTTTTTTAAAACAAATTAAAGTCAAATATATATATAGACATATTTCACTGAAACGACACATGTAGTAAATCAGCAGCAGAATAATTAAATGATAACCTGTTGAATTGATAGGATTAAGGAACAGCGCGTGTCAAGTGCGTTAGCCTTAATGGTCAGTGACCCCCTCCAGTTAATTGGTGACCATACATTATGCTTACCGACGACGTTGCGTCATAGTGATTACTAGTCGGGAAGGTTCGTGACGGCGCGATAACAATTGCATGTCTCCAGACCAAAAAAATCAACTTTAAAAATTATTTTTACGCGAAACTAAAAGACCGCGAAATAGTCAAAAATCGGGTTTACGCGAAAATTCATACCCGTCAAATATTACAGTAATTACATCTACACTAACAATCAATATTGTCTCGTTCTACGCAGTAATGAGACATGTGATTCACAAAAAATCAATTCTATAAAATATCGAAATATCTTTTCTAAAATTCAATTTGTATCGAACAGAGAACCTTTTCAATGATCCTCGATGTAAGCCCATAGTACATGAAGCCTGCCGGTGCGAGGAGAAACATTCAAGCGCTTATTATTGATTTTGCAGAGCAGCAAGGTCGAGCTAATAATAGCAGCGATTTCAATAAGTTTACTTAGATGTGTGTTCAAGTCTTTTCAAATTGTCATTAAACAATGCCTGCTTGTCAAGGAGCTGCTTGTCACTATGCCCTTCTTAATCGATACATTTATATTATATCTGATTCTATGCTATTATCTATAACTATTTTATCTAGCGGTAACTCACCTATCCATGTCATGTTGAATCTCTCAGGGCAGTTAGGAAATATTTTTCCTATTTTGTTTTTCAGTTTGTTGTAGTTGGCGTCGCCGGCCACCAGGAATCTCCTGATCTCATTGTCACCGGATCCTCTCTCCAGACTCACTTTAACCGTCATCGAGGCGGCTTCTGATTCCATAACACCTTCCATTGCGTTCTGTTTATCACTTGATATTCTCAGTTGTGTATTTGTAAAGTTGGTTCGTCTCATTTGCTGCAGATTTTCCATTGTGACGGTTTATCTGGGTCTTGAGGATTTTATACTCAGCGCTGAGCTATCTCACTCCAGAACGTAGCCCTACGATGTAAAACGTCAGTCAATGCTGAAAACGTCTCAGCTATCTTACTGCAGAACGTAGCCTTGCGATGTAAAACGTCAGTCAACGTTGAAAACGTCTCTGTACGAGCGCCGATAGTGGTCATGTGATTGTCTCCGCCTAGCTTCATTGATACTGGCAATACGCCAGTGAAGTACTTGATGAATCAACAGACGACCATCATTATACACAACTGACACCTACCTCGATTTACATCAGTGGTAAAGACACTATATTTATTTCTGAACGTGTATCTAAATTGAAAATGTATTTAAATCTGCTGTGATGACTGATTTAACGTAGCTAGGCCTGTGAAACATGCTTTGTAAATTGTTTGTTATGATCTAATCATTGGTGTATAACCTACAATTCAATGGGGCCCCCTGTCTGAGTGATGAGGTGCACACCTAGTTAACTACGAGTCTCTAGCAAGGAACATTTATATATCGTCTCCTTGGATATGAAAAGAAGGTATCTGCCATTTTGTAAAGTGGCAGATACACCCTTTCATATCCAAGGGGACAGTATATCTACAAGGAGTCTTTGGTTCTAGGTTCTAGGTTCATTAGTCATAAACATTCACTGCGGTCACCCATTAATCCGAGATCGCGTCAATGACTTCTTTAAAATTCTACAGGAAATCGAACGTTTTTCGCAGTTATTTGAATGTTCTTAAATAAAATCATATTAATTACAATCATGTATATTGCAAATTTATAGGCATGTTTGTTCAGTTATCGACTTATATTTATTCGTCAATTAATAATTCAAAAATGACTAGAATTTAAAACTAAATGACCATGTGATTTACTTAAAACAAAGAAACAACTTTAATGATGATAATCTGGAGTATCCTTTTTCTGACTACCGCATAATTCTGGGCAGTTAATTTACATGACAACATTACAGAACATGGCAGCTCACCTCTTTATTTGCAGATATGGTTTTAATAGTTTGGTGGCTTAGCTAGAGAGAGGTTTAGTGGTCATGACGTGCTAAAAACGATTTGGTGTGTTTTTGTGTTTATTGTAGTTCCAGGTAATAGGAAAGTACGGTGTCCATTGCCGCAATGTATTTGTTCATGCTTAATACATATTATGTATATGCCCAGTCGCATCCATTACCGAAAAATCCTTGCTTTATCTATAGGCCCTATGTCAGAAAATGATCATGTTGGAGTTTAACATTCATTATGTACACCATGATGTTCATGGTCAACGAAGTCGATAACATATATCTCATAAACGTCAGAATAGAAAATTACCATACAATATGCAAATTAGGTGCCATTTTTTAAATTCTAAGCCAAATTATATCTCATCCACCAATCCACTCATAATCTAAACTGAGGATTTTCACAAAGATTTTCATGTTCAATGAATGCAATACATTTATTTGTGTGGTAAAAATATTAATGAATTAGCATACACAATGCAAGTTAGCATCCATTAACAAAAATACAGTTTCAAGCAATATCTCAGAAAGGTATCAACTTAGAATCTCTACACTGTAGTGTTTATTGTCAATGATTACAATGAAATGTAGTTTATCAGGAAAAGGAATAGACATTGGCATAAAACATGCCAATTAACAACACATACAAGAAATTATGTTTGCAGCAATATCTCAAGAGACCAAATAGCTTACAAAAGAGGTATTTAAATCATGATTTTAGGAGTCGGAGATTATTAAAATGTGTTTGAATATAATACGCTTATAAGCAGTAATTACATATTTTTGCGTTTTTGAAATATACTTTTCGTGTCTAATGTTATCATAGGCCTACTACTTCGTCTGTGACAGAATGTATTAACTTAGGTCAGATTCATATTTCTTAGAATTTCAACAATTATGCAAAATAGCACACATCGCGACTATATAATTCAATTCAATTCGTTTATTATACTGACAAGTACAAAATACATCAACAACAAAAAAGTAGTTAGAATTCTGTACCCAGCCCATGAGGCTTATTAGTCAGTTTATATTATAATGATACAAAAAAATGTGGTGTCGAAACGAGGGGTGAAAATGCAAGCATATCAATGTAAAAAGTTGATGCTCCAGCGAACACATCTCATCGACACGGCCCTGGCAAAGCCACGGTACAACGTCTACAATGTCGGACCGTCTCTCAGCCAGTACCGGCGCAACGTCTCGTGTTCGCCGGAGTCTAACAAAAAGATCAGGTGTATTCAAACGTGAAATAATGGAAGCCACCACTGGTTAAACGTTGCTTCAATGCTGGACCAACGCTTGAGACGTTGGCGCAGCACTGAAGCAGCGGAATATAAAATACCATGATTCGGAATATAATATAATAAACATATATGAGGCATTACCTGGTGCACCTATTTCACAAAAATAATTTATATAAATTATTTACATGTCCAAACGGGAAATAGTGTGTCAATGTACCTAGTACACGAAATGCTTTATATAAATTATCTACCCAACAGACAAAAGACGCCGAATCAACGCTGGTTGTACATAAATATTAGTTGCAAACAATATTATGAATTATTGTCATCTTTTATACAATGATCGCCAATGTGTTATCTGAATCCTAAATTGGCATACATTTCAGGCTATGCTACTCACCTATTTGATTATATGTTCGCAAACCTATATTTTCCAATATTAAAGCCAATGTATAATGGCATTATAATAAATACTTTTTGTCATCACATCGCTAAGCAAAATATTTTTTGTAATACACCTTTGTTTTTCTATCTAATAAATAACTTTATCATCTGAGGCTATGAAATTACAATGTAATATTTCCATAATTAAATATAAATATATGTTGTAATGATGTGATACATTCAATTCGAGATATGACTTTAATATAATATGGTTGTGTCATAAAAAAGTCAGAATATCACATTACATTCATTACAATGTCATGGTATGACATTTTTATTATTCATGTAAAATTCTGCATTTAAATATATATATATATATCTTGATAATTTAACATTGTAATATATTTAGAGGATTTGTGAACACATATTGCTACTATATTCCCGGTAATGGCATCTTAGTTAATATGTTATGCTAATGTGTTATCCTGACCGTAACAAAAATTATATCATTGTAATCATTGATCATGAAAACCCTAGTGTAGACACTTTATTTGAGATTTTAAGTCCATTGGTTTTCTGATATATTGCTTGACACTCGATTTTCGATAATGGCTGCCTAATTTGCATATTTTGCATAGAAAAAATGGTTTGTGGCAATGGACCCAGAGCGTTTCGTGTTCCCTAGATATCAATACATAATAAAAAAGGTGTTCAAATTTTAACACGTCATTACCCCTGTGCCAAAATGCGACTTTGAAAATCACGGCTATGTTTAAATCGTAATACAAAATTGGTTAAAACATTATGTATAATAGTAATATATTTGAAATGACAAATATAAATAACACAACGGTTGCAACATTCATCTATTGATATATTTATTTAAACGTACAATATTGTAAATATAGTTCATACGTTGGTGTGATGATGATGCCGATAAAAACAGTCAGAACTCCTGCGATTTCTATAGGATTATGTTTACCAGGATTGATATGTTTCATAAACGTATACTGGCTAATAAATAGCTGAATAATGTGAAAAGAACGTATAACAGAAAACAACAAAGGACTTATAAAATAGAGAGCATTTAGAAATCATATTGTTGACAAGACTGTAAATAATGCATGGCCAAACAATAAGAGCTGACAGGCTGTTGAGGTTGGGAAAACGAAATCCTCGAAAATGAACATAAGCAAAGTTGAAACAACAGTTCCAGATATGCCGACCCAGAAACACAGAACAAATGCGTCAACTTCTTCTCTAATTTTGGTTGTTTTAAAATAGATGATAGTTGTTGAACAAGCTGTTATTATCAATAGGACATAACCTAAACCTTCGTTGGGAACAGTATGCCTACTTTCAATAGTTTCGTTCATACTCTCATAACATAAAGGATGGTAGTAAGGAGATATATTTCGTCCATTGTAGATGTTATCAAATATGAAACCTGGCTGAGAAATCAGTAGCATTCCAGTTATGCATAAAACAACAGAACATGCTTTGTAAAAAGTGCACTCCTTGGATATTACCACTGTTACTATAGCGACCATAATAAGTATAAATGCATTATTAATACCAGATATAGTTCCAAGAGGTAAATAGGTGGTGGCAGTGTAGAAAAACCCATTGTAAATGTTATACATCAGACATATGATAACTACATCTGGTATGTGTTTTCTATCAATTTTAAAAGTTAATTGTTTACAAAGAATTATCGGAAGGACAGAAAATGGCTGCAAAACAAACCGCCACATGTTCAATTCAAACTTAGGAATAACTCTTCCCAAAGCTTGTGTGCAAACAGCACTACCACAATCACAGACTACAGCAGCCAAAAGGACACAAATGCCGATGATGTAGTTGTTGCGTTGCTGGTTGGTTTCCCCTTTATCAAGTTTATCGCATTCATGTTCATCATCTGTCGTTTCACGAAAAAGTCGCCAGGCATTCAAGGTACCAGATTGTGGATTTAAAATAGCACGTTTACTTGACGTCTGCATTATATCTGAAAAAAGACAAGAAATGTGTCTAAAAAATGATTATCGATGCAATCATGATGAGCCATTTGATTTATAGTTAACGATTTAGACAAGCTATACGACGCAAAGACTAAGTAAAGGAACATGAGTTTACTTCAATAATTAGACGTGAAATTTAAACAAATACTACATTTTATACCCAATAAATCAACCCCAGAACAAAATGCCTTCAACAACGTTTTAAAACATCAATCATTTGAAGTAAAATATATTTTCAAAATAATTCTCTCTGAGGCGATCTTAAGAGTTAAGACATGAGCTACACTGCTAATCCACTACACCCATTGTTGTCTTAATGCTGGGCCAGCGTCATAGATGGTGGCCCAACATTGAAACAACATTGTGTGAATGTATACTGGTTAAGATCGTCTCAGAACAGATGCACATCCATAATGACAAACACCCGGCTCAGATAAACTCGTGAAAAATTGGTTTCGTAGTTATGCGTCAAGTACATCAATTCAAGCCAACTCAAATGACAAAGTATGTTACCCCCGGTGTAAAGTCTGTAAATATACCCCCATCGCAGATTATACCCGGGTAGATTGTGGGCGCCCCAGAATCTACCCGGGGTAGATCTGAACTATGCCCCCTGGGTAGATTACGGTCGCTCTCAGAATCTACCCCTCCCTCCCAGGATCCACCCCCCCCCTTTATTGTGATTATGTGAAGTGTATTCGGCTCCCAGAATCTACCCCTCCTTCCCAGAATATACCCCCTTTTTCAACAACTATATGCCACCCTCCCAGAATATACCCCCCCCCTCCAAGAATATACCCCTCTTGTCAACAACTATATGCGACCCTCCTAGAATCTACCCCTCCCTCCCAGAATATACCCCCCTTTTTACCAACTATAATATTATGCGACCCTCCAAGAATCTACCCCTCCTTCTAAAAATATACCCCCTTTTCAACAACTATAATAGTATGCGACCCTCCCAGAATCTACCCCTCCCTCACAGAATATCCCCCCTTTTCAACAACTACGATATTATGCGACCCTCCCAAAATCTACCCCTCCCTCCCAGAATATACCCCCCTTTTCAATCTTTTATGCGACCCTCCCATAATCTACCACTCTCTCCCAGAATATACCCCGCTTTCCAACAACTATATACAACCCTCCCAGAATCTAACCCTCCCTCCCAGAATATACCCCCATTTTCCACAACTATAATATTATGCGACCTATCCAGAATCTACTCCTCCCTCCCTCCCAGAATATACTCCCCTTTTCAACCAATTTATATGTGCAACCCTCCCGGAATCTAGCCCTGCCTCCCAGAATCTAACCCCCTTTTCAAGAATTATACGATTTTGCAACACTCCCAGAATCCGCCACTCCCTCCCAGAATATGTTATCAGTTCCGGCAGCGAGTGGTAGATTCTCACACAATTACATGTAGTTTCTAGAAAAGGGGGCATATAGTGAGTGACTGAGGGGTGGATTCTTGGAATATCACATATAGTTGTTGAGAGGTGACGAGGGATATAGTCTGAGAAGGAGTGGGGAGGGGGGCATATGATTTTGTGACGACTTATGCAATTTCAATTTATATTGAAATACGAGGAAACTATATTTATATCTAGTTCAAACATTTTAGAGTTATCATATGGCTTACCTTGTACACTGTGCTAATCCGACAGGATTAACTCTCGATGTAGGCCTACATTGTCAACGAAAATGTCGCTGATTTTGCTCCTATTTCCTCGTTAGCGGCTGTGCACGCCTACACAACAATCAGCATGATATAGCAGGTCTGGTGAAAGCAACGATGGAACAGCTCGCCCAATGTTAAGGACTTTGTCTATAGTCCTTCATCCCGTCGATTTCTTTAGGAATAATCCGGTGACAATCATCATTTTTGGCTAAAAAACGCGTCGGGCGCAAAACAGACTGACACCGCCGAGACTGTACATAAAAGGTTCATTTTGCTCCGCGGGACAAGTATAAACCCAACCGGCTTAATGTGATGACTCCAAACCTTGAACTAGACATGTAGACAAATGAACAGTGTTCCAAAACCAGTGATGCAGTCAGCTGTACGAATTTACAGTATACTTTGTATACTTTGTGTGTATACTTTGCAGCACGGTTGGCTTCACATCTCACAGATAAAGTGTAGGATTATTATCTGATAATGCATAGTTCCTGGCGATGCGCTTTAACTAAGAGCGTTCCAATCAGTGACCAAAAATTGAAACCCAGTTGTGGATACAGACTACAGAGGGGGTCAACATCTATTAAAAATCTTTTTTGATAACACGTTGACAAATCTTAACAATTTTCACCCACTTGAAGTTGTGAATCGCGTCAGTGAGCTACAAAATGAAACGAAATAAATGTCATTTTAGGCCTCCTTTGTGCACATGTAGGCTAAACTGGGCCAGGAGCTCCTCCTGTTTAGAGCTCTGGTGGTCTGTGGCCGAGCACGCTACCTTTCGGTCACGGTGGCTCCCTATAATATTGAATCTTTACGAGTGAGCGGGTAAGAAACATTTTGTTTCTTTGCCTAGAATGCCAGAGCGGGGCTCAAACCCGCGATCTCCGACTTTTCAAGCAGGCGGATTTAACCACTGCATTAAGAGCCCCGCCCTCAGCGAGACACAGCTACAAGTGGGTGAAAATCAACCCTTCAAGCCCTAATTTACCATTGTCATCTTCATCCACTAGTTGCGAATTGCTGCCGCAATTCTCGACTTGTAGTGGATGAAGATGATTTGATGTGGTTTAAAAATTAAAGAAAATTGCCATGTATTGGTAAATCAGTTTTATGGAAATTTTCATTCTAAAACCCCTGATTGTAGGACAATTTCCGGGGATGTAAAATGATGCTTTGATGCATCGTGATGGCTTAAAGGGTTTTAAATCAGATAACCTAGCAGTGGAAGTGTCTAGTGATTGATTGTATATGCCCGACCTGATCCCGTTTACAATTCATTGTATCATCCCCTTGGAGTTAGAATGTGCTAAACTGCCACTTTACAAAGTGGTAGTTTAACACCTTCTTACTCCAATGGGGCGATATTATGGACCCGTTAACAATACATTATATTACGCTTATGCGGTTTAAGAAAAAAGAAATGTAAACACATTATGGAGTCGTTGTATTTGCGTATTAGATCTGTCTGAGTTGCAGGTTCCATCGCCATCAGTCTTTTTTTCACGGGGGACAGATTTGAGTGACATAAAAACGGCTATAAACAGGATTAGTACTTTAAGGGATAAGACAAAGTTCAAAGGGATACGTCGTACCGAGGCTGCATGGAGAAAAGGACTGTCAACAATTAATGGGCTACGTCGTCGCACGTCACTAATGGTCTTGCTGAAGATTTTGAAATAAGATTTTATTATATATTTTGGGGGTTTTAAATATCGACAAGACGGAAAATATCGTGACGTTCTGTTCCATCTCTTTGCTCAATGGTTCATGTGACGTATCAAGCCATAGATGCTTTGATCTATTCTGGCAAATACGCATCATCATTCCAGACCAGCAGTAGACCGAAATTACGCTTTCATTGATAGCGTATCGCACGCATAGTCTGCTATTACGGAATAACCAGCAGGGAAAGGGAGCCACCTGGTGATTGCCTGGCGCCATGGGCTGACCTCATTCTTCACAAAAATGATTTGGCTGTTGATTATCTTGGTCGATCATGTTGGTGATCAAACATACTATATATGCCCCACATAGCATGATATCGAATTGTAAGTAACTATTACAGCACGATTTAGCCACACCCTGATAAACACACAGAATCATAATAATGTTGGCGTCTTCGTCACCGGAAAGTATCAGACAAACATTCACTTTGACTATCAGCATAACAGCATTTCAGCATGTCTTGGAGACGTGTGTCAGGGGAAGTTGAAACAAAATCCTTAACAAACTATTTTTGTACCACGGTCTTATAGAATATCTGGACTAGACACATACAATTTGTTTACTCTGGATATTCATTTTTTTTTTTAAGGCTTAAATCCAAAATGTCTGATACTTTTACATAAATGACATAGGAAGTTATATTAATCATCAATTTATTTGAAAATGTATTATTTCTGGCTTGATTAAATGACTCGAAGTGGTTTTACAATAAATAAACAATATAAAAAACAAAATGGTCGCTATTTGTTTTTTTCATTGATAAAATATTCATTGCGTCTGTCTGTATATGTCAAATTAAATTTGGTCAAGACAACTGCCATGAAGACAAATATCTTTACAAGTAACGCCTGTACAACTGCCACATGCTGAAATACATTTGACTTCCGTTTTTTTGCATAACTACATCTTTTAGTGTTATAGTCACCATGGCAATTACAACTTACAAATTGGACAAATAGTTAAAAAAAGTGGAGAAAAATAATGAAAAAAATTCCTTATACAAATATTTTTACAAGAGCTTTGGATGAGGACTGAACTAGGCATAGTCAGCTTGCTTATTCTGGATATCCACAGTGGAATTTCAAACAGGGTAAATCAACAGGGTATAATCAAAAAAATAGCATAGGAAGTGTTATGAATCATAAATTTTGTTATAAATGCACTGGTTTAGATTTGAATTATTCACTAGAGAGAGTCTTAAAATTTAAAAAAGATATCATAAAAACAAAATAGCTGTCAAAATCGAGTGTTTTCAAACAAAAAAATAATGCGGTTATATTGACCATCAGTGGTCTCCTGATAATCACCATCGGTATATATACATATCAATATATCACAAATGAACAAGTTTTGACTATGACAGCCAACCTGTTTATTAAGGACAAATTTATCACACATATTGAGATTGAATAACAAATCAAACTGATGTTAATTGTTGTTATATTTATTGATTTATTGATTTGAGTCTGGGCTGATACAGATAAACATGGCTTAGTAAAGTTATTTCTTAGTACAGCTCACAATACAATGATTTTTATACAAATCATTTAGGCATTGAACTTTATCTAAACATACATCAAATCTAAAAACATTATTATTAGAAGATCCAGTGATAATAAAATACATACGAATAAAAAAAGCTATAGTTAATGGAGGAAATAACATTTTTGCAGTGTATAGGACCGATTTAGAGACGGATAATAGATAAAAAAAACATAGGTATCAATTTTTTATATTATGAAACGCTTCAAAATGTTCATTGTTTTTCTTGAGAGCTGTAACTGTACAGGCTGTGTAAAACGACATCCATGGCTCACTGTGGTATTAACTTTGCCATATTAAAGAGTTAATGTAATATTTCGTTAAACCAATATAGGCCCAATGTCAACAATTCTCTTACGCAAAGACTTTGAACTAGTATTGAAATATTCTTTCGTGAATTATATACTGCCACAAACATTAGAAATAATTGCCTAAATAAGTTTAGAAGAATAAATGATAATAGCAAGTACTGTTCGAAAATAATTCTTCAACTTGTCATGCCCATAAACAGTGTACCGAGTCGATAGATGATAAACGGTGTACAATTGGTCTTTTTATTGATGTGAAGATGGCTTTCGATACCGTTGATCACTCCAGATTGTTACAAAAACTAAATGTATATTGTATTAGATGCATAGCTAATACATTGTCGATGTAATTGATATGGCAAACATACCAACGATTTTAAAATGTTTTACGTGATACAAAATGTATTTTGTACAAGTAAAGTCATTATGAGTTATAAAAACAGGAAAAGGTATCATTAAGCATCGCTAAGACAAATTAGGCCTGTGTATACGCTATGAGTAGTCGTACATAACAATACAGATTACATAGCTATAGTAAAATGACATTGAGAATCAGTGTCGTTCTCATGATCCATATAATTCTGCTTATGCGTGAAGGATTGCATATTGTGAATAAACCTAAACATTGCGGATCTGGGCTCGTATTCTCGTGCAAATTACGATATAACGGAGGCTTCGGACTGGTCGAGATAGCTATCACGACCAATCCGAAGCCTATTATATCGTAACTTGTGCGAGAATACGAGCCCAGGGGCCCATCCCACAAAAAATCTTAAAATTAAGATCATCTTAACTTTCTCTTTTTTGCATCAAAAAAGTTAAGATGATCTTAACTTTTCTAATGCAAATAACAGAAAGGTAATATGATCTTAATTTAATGATTCTTTGTGGGATGAGCCATCAAGTGGTGTAAATATACCGATTGTTGAACTCCAAATGTATTCACAACAATATCGGCTAAATATTATACATCAACATTAAAGTACACATGCATTAGTATGTTATTGTAGTCAGTCATTAACTTGTAGCACATTATTGTGCATAGTTGATGGATCTGAGCCCTGAGTGCCATTGTTTTATATCCACATGTGTGTTTTATCTCCCATGAAATGGTTGAATGTTAATACTATGATACGTGAAATGCTATCTAGTGGTATCACGCCAGACAGACTTATGAAAGTAATTTGTGTAGCAGCTGCAAGGAATGGGAGAGGCAATGTCAAACAATGCTGCTGCAGGAAGTCTAGCATGGGACGTACATCTTCGTGTGGAGTGTGCTGTGGACACTGCAACAATCGAGCAGATAGCATAGATGAGGCAAAATAAATAATTATTAGTTATGCAGAAAAAACATACTGATATTTGACATGATATTTTAGTGATAAGCCATCTATTATTTTATATTTGGCATAATGTTTGGCGGTGACAAAATAAATCGTCCAACCTCTAACTCTGGTGAGCTCTTACCAAACAGATGCAATACCTTTTGTCTTTTATATCCATTTTATCAAAAAATAATACTTTTTTTCTCAACATCATTTTCAATCCTCATTGAATGATCTATTTTCTCGCATAATAACAACAAAATACTCCTGCTCATATCATCTATGTTGGTGAAAGCGTTTGCCATTTTCAAGATTGCTGGAAGCAGTGACGTTGGTCATTAGCAGGAGGAAGACCGCAAGTAACTTCAGAAATAAAATTGACATACATGTACATGTACTGTAGGTGAACAAGTATTACTTGATATGGTTGAAACGTTATGTCGCTATAATTATGTGCTGGTGGTGATCGTCTTATATTTCTGCCGAAGAGGACTACAAACTTCTAAATCAACTTCAGAAATGTAAATAGTGTGTCAAAAAAGCCCATTTTGTATTTACCTACCTCACCTTACATTTTTATAATTGACCATTGCAATACCTACCCAGCTCAGATGGAATTAGCTTCCTTTAATTTGTTTCACATGGGAACCTTTAGTTAGGGATACTAAATGCAAAAAAATTGTGGTAAATGTATTTGACAGAAGCGGATTTTAACCAAATCCATAGCTTAATGCATATCTTATAGTAAGCTACATGTAAGTAATACCTTTCCGACTTCATTACTTTGTTCAAAAGGCTTACTTCCCAGTCGTTTTGATTTTGTAGGTCACTATACACGCAAGATATATACACTTATAACCGCCTTCTCTGGTGAAGCCCGTGGGTTGGGCGGAGGCTTTACAACAACATATGCTGATCGTGATGAGTTACCATCAACACGCACGAACGTTATCTGTTCTTATGGATGCTGTCCCAGGTTACTGCACGGTGAATGAATATATTGGTGAACATTATATTTACCTTTGATCTTCAGTCTCAGGATATCATCAGATTGTTTAGTGCCAACTGCAGTTCTTCGTTACTTGAGATAACAATATTGTCACCATCGGAATCTATGCAAATTATAGCCGAGACAGCACAGACCAAAGTGAACATAAACTTCTATTATATGTATTGTCACGAACAAAAAGGTGTATTACACTTAACATACTTGACTAAGAAACACATTTTTTTTAACTGGATAATACGATATAAAAGTTTTGGAACTACACCTTGCATTGAGAATTGACCCAATTATTAAAATATAAAACAAACAAAAAAACAATAATACGTTATCCTTGTATTTATTATATGGACGATGTAAAGTACACCCCAAAACAAGTGAATTGTATCCAATGCCGAGTTGATTTTGAGCTCCACTGGCAGGTTGCGCCAGACAATAAACCTGCGCAGAGAGAACTTCTCGTATTTTCAAATTTATTTACAGACTTATTCCACTCTGAACGACTGAATCATTGATGTCGATTAAAATGATATTTTAGTGTGTTTTTCACCACTTGTGTACCTAGCTGTTTAAATGAAATGACTCTCCATCCAATCTTTGGCGCAGATATGTCCCGTAACTTAAATTGTGAAATACCGATTATTTTTTGGTCACGTGAAGTTGTGGATCGCGGTAGCGAGACACAACTTCAAGTGGGTTCAAAGAAACTTATATCGCAGATCTCTAGGGGTTAAAATATAACTCTTATTCGGTCATGTAGCTTCACAAGTGATATACAATTCATTAACACTTTGAGAGCAAGCGATGCTTTGAACTTTACACGCCAAACAAATTTTCACAGTACAGTAATTGACTAATAGCTATTAGACGTGCCTATATCACCAGAAACAGCATCAGTTATTGTCAATTATGCCTAAAAAGGTCTTGTGTTAAAGCATGGAGGTATTTTTAATCCGGTTTGAGCTGAAAATTGCGTTGGCAATGTTCTCTTTCAATGAATAAAAAATGTATCTTCATGTCCGTTATATATCATGTATATAGTGCTTAAAGGTTTTAATCATACGACAAATATAATATATATTTTTTTTACATTTAAGACATAATATAGCAAAAATTGTGTTCACCTGTCCATGATACGTTGAAGTTCAAAGGGCAGTTACGAAACATTTTTCCTATTTTGTTTTTCCTTTTGTTGTAGTTGGCGTCGCCGGCCACCGGGAATATCCTGATCTCATTGTCACCGGATCCTCTCTCCAGACTCACTTTAACCGTCATCGAGGCGGCTTCTGATTCCGTAACACCTTCCATTGCGTTCTGTGTATCTGTAGTTTCCTTTTGCTCATGGATTAGCTATTGTGAAGGTTCGATGTGTATTACATACGCAGAAATGCGGTTGACCTGTTTATCTGACTGTAAAACGTGACGTGCGCAGTGAACTGGTAAAAGTACGCAAACGTTCAGAACATTACACAGTACCAAGGACGTTCTAACGTCTATACTAGAACGTCATTAACTGTACGATTGCCTGCAAAGGTGATGTATATTTATGCACGTCTCAGTTCCCCAGTTCTGGTGCCACCCATTTAGGGACGCACCATTTGATATCTGGGGGGGGGGGGGGGGCTAGATTAAAATTGAAAAAAATAGTTTGTCGCCACAAAAGTCAGAAAAAAAAGTTTGTTGAAAATGTGAGCAGAAAAAAAAGTTTGTTGTCGAAATTGATGAAAAATATGTTGACAAGAAAAAACACCAAATGGTAACGTACATAATAGGGAAAGCATACGACAAAAAAATTCTTGGACATACCATAAAAAAAAATTGTTGGACGTTGATCGCCCAAAAAAAGCTTGTTTTCCACCGGATATAAAAAAAAAAGTTTGCAAGCAACAAAAACTCTACCCCCCCCCCCTTGGATATCAAATGGTGCGTCCCTTAAATGATAGAGATGACCTAAATATTACCTAAATATTCTTGGTGTATTCGGGGTTTTTAGCCAAAGATACGTTCGAGTTCCTAAAAATGTTCAGATGTGATTGTCCTGTTTTAGAAAATCGAATGCTAAAATTATTTGATTATATCGGTAATTAAACTTGTTGAACTGTAAATAAAATACCATATGCTCATATTTTGTTGGCAATATTATTCAAGTTCCACAACCTATCACGTGATATGAACGCATCAAACGCTGTGTGAAATCTGGATGACTGAACGATAAGTAAATGAATGAATATTTTATACAAGTTTTTTTTCACATACAATTACTTTCGAATTAGCCACTGTTTAAAGCAGCTCCTTGGGATGACATCAATTTTCGTTTTTAATTCCGTACTGAAGTAGTGTATCCCACGGATCATGTTTTTATTTTTTTCAGAATTTTTATATTTTTACAAATATTTTTAATCAACATTTCCATGAAACCAGAAGTAACTCTAACAAACTATTTGTATACCTGAAGGACGATTGAATGTTTTCACAGCATTGGGCCACATGCTCATGGCATCGGCCCATCGTTGGGTAGACAATCAGTGCTGCAGGTGTGTCCTCCAGTGTCCTGACTAGAGGACACCAATTAGCGGCGGCTGCTCTGATCTTACCGTCTGATAGGTGGGAATATTTTGTTGACTTGTTTTGTTTACATGGCAATATATGACCTGAAAATACAACTGTTTCACTCTTTTTCGGTGCTTTAAAATTGTTCTTTGACTTTTTCGTATTTTTAACTAAGATCAGTAGGCTATATAGCTTCATATAAATTGAATTTTCAGAATTGACAACATTGAAAATGTTTCATCCCAAGGGGTCCCTTTAAACTGTTTTTGATATATTAGCTGATGTAATCCCCCGTTTTAGGCTCTAATTATTCAATTTGTATTCATAGGTGGCAATATTTGACTGTATAATCAAGTCGGACACACTCTATAATTGTGTGATTAGCTGTACAAATAACATTTGCAGATGGCAAGGACCCAGTGCTGCCTCAACGTTGAGCCATTATTATCGATGCTGTCACAACGTTGGCACAGCGCTGGCCGAGTCCTCGCATCGCTTCGCGTATACTGTCACTTGGCTTGATGTTCCCAGGCCAGACAGTGCCGTCTGATTGCCGGTGAAGAGCCTAATTAGGAATGGGGTTATATCAGGCATGGGGTGTCAAGTCAGGGTCAGGTGTATGCGCAGGGTGTGGTGCGCAGTGGTTGGGGAGGGGGTGGGTGGCAAAGGGAAGTACTATAGGTGTCGCATGGGTAAATGGTCATCATCCCGATTTTTTGTCAACATGGATATGTCAACTGAAGCAATTAAGTGACACAACAACTGACCTAACGGAAAACAAAAAAGCCAGAACAAAAATACAATTCGAGGATGTTAGGCACTATCTAAAATACGCTGAATATCCTGATAGCTAATTTAGGCAATCTGGGAATAAGACATCACTAAGAAAGTATTGACGACACTTCAGATACGACACTGAAGGTAAGACAACAATTACTTTAATTATAACTTATAAGTCTTATTCATGTTGTAAAATAGGTATAGCCGTGACTAGCTGCAAGGTCGTTCCTAATTTTACTACTGCCAGTTAGGGTCTGGGCCCAATGCCCATTCCTAATTTTGCCACTACCAACACTGCCAGCAACCCACTCCTAATTTTACCACTGTCAGGTCGTGCTTTATTTATCAACCAGGCGCATTCCTAATTTCGCTACTGTCAGGTCATGCTTAATAATTAAGCTTTAGTTGACAGTGGTAAATTTTTTAAAATTATTGATCAACCAGGCCCATTCCTAATTTTGCCACTACTAAGACTGACAACAACCCAATCCTAATTAATTTTTTAGATCTAAAATCTGTATAAGCTGGACATAGCGTTAAGACATGATTACAATCTTTCTAAACAATGATATTTAAATTTTTGCATGTTTGACAGGTAGTTATGTGGGGCCGTAAGTCATGTAAATTGGTTAGTGAAAATATGATTTTTTAATAATAGAGCAGTTCAAGCACTTTCCTTTTGCTGCGATCCTAGCTACATAGTTCACACAATTTTACTGTAATGTTGCAGTTCAAAGGTATACCAGCTGCGGTGAATCAACAGCTAAAACCTAAATTGTCTTTTTTACAGTTGACAAAATCACGAAGACTCGAGGTTAAAATGCTGACTTATATATTATTCAAAGGTGAATAAAATATATATTGTTTACGATCTAAGAGACATGATATAAATAAATCCGTTGGTTAAATTCATGTAAATTAAACTATTTAGTAATGAAACAAACCTGATTCCCCAATTAATTGCAAGGAAATTAGTATACGTTCAGGAATGTATTACTCACTATTCCTGTAATATAATTATTTTTAAATTGTATTCACATTATCAATATTATTTTATGCTTAGTAATATACAATATATATATACCCTTATTTTTTTACTATAATAAAATGATTAACATGTGATATAAATAATTGTATAGGACATAAATTCTGCAAGTGACCTGTTTTTATAGCACTATTACACTAATAATTCACTGTCAATGAATGATTTAGATAACTGTGTGAATAAGCAAACTAAAGAAGCATTATTAAAAAGGACATGATTTTGTGTGAGCTGTGCCACTTATATTACCAAAACACTTGTGTCAACCTCAGTGCCCCACCAACAGAGCCATACACATGCCAGAATTGTAATGTATAATTGTAATGAATAATAAATTATGAGTATAGTGCTAAAATTGTAAACAGTTGATGATTATATCATATAGATCTGATTAAAATAAGGAAATGTGTTATTTGAATATGACTGTGTTGTGTTACTTTCCTAATTTGCTGTTTTTATCGATCAATGGATAAATGTTATGTAATAAATTATATAATTTTGTTCACCATTGCCTGTTAATTCCAAAGTGTAAACGATATATTTTTGTCAATTTAGAAGCGGTGTTCTTCCTTTAGCAATAGAGACGTGTAGGTATCGCAATGTACCCGCAGATGAACGGTTGTGTGAAATATGTAGTTTGAATCTAGTAGAAGATGAAATTCACTTCCTATGTTTTTGCCCTAGGTATCAGTAATTGAGAACTGAACTATATCAGAATGTTTTATCTTTAGACTGCCTTTTCCCTCAATATACGGATACTGAGAAACTTAGAATTTTGATGGTCGACAGATTTGTAAAACCGACAATAAATTTTATTTATGGAGCTTGGCAATTAGACAGAACATTATGTTTAATTAAAAATACATATGTATATATATATATATATGTGTTATATGGCTGTGAAGTAAATATATTTTATCTGTAAATAAATGTACATACAATAACATAGTATATGGAGAATTGGGTGTTCTCCCCCTCAAGGTACATGTCAAATGTAGAGCCATATGTTTTTGGGCCCGCTTGATTACGGATCAAAAATGTAAACTTTCATCATTAATTTATAAATTGTTTTACTGTATGTTTAAGCTAAATATTTACGAATTAAAATGGATATTGTATATTAAGAATAGTTTGATAGATTGTGGCTTTCCATGTGTCTGGAATGCTCAGCACATCCCCAATAGTTTTGCATGTTTCAAGGAGGTAATTAAGACGTTTAGAAGATCAATTTATACAGAAATGGTCGGAAGAATTATTTAATAGTGGCAAATGTACAAACTATAGGATTTTCAAAACTAATTTCATTCTAGAAAAATACCTTTTATTAACTGCACCGAATATAAGAAAATCTATAGCCCGTGTCAGATGCAGGAATTCCAAACTTCCCATTGTACTCGGTAGTTTTTGTGGTATTTCACGTGATAGACGTACCTGCACCTTATGTCACAACAGATTCATCGGTGATGAATATCATTATCTTTTCGAATGTGGGCACTTTGAAAGAGACAGAAAAAAATTATTAAGCTGCTATTTTTATGATAGACCTTAACATTTAAAATACATGCATTAATCTCAAGTGAAAACCGGGAGTTATTGTAAGTAGTATAGGGTGAGCAAGTTCAATGGGATCGACGGTGGAAAACGTTTAGTGTTCAGGAATGGGAATAAAAAATGGCCGCCACAATCCAAAATGGCCGCCAATCAATGGCCGCCAATCAATGGCCGCCGTAATCCAAAATGGCAGCCAATCAACCCTTTGAACCCAAGAACTTTTTTTTTCCAATAAACCCTCTAAATCCAAAGGCCAATTTTCAAGTTAACCCTTTAAATTCCAGGGTCAATTTTTTTTTTTTTTTTTTTTTTTAAATAAACCTTCTAAATCCACGGGACATTTTTCAAGTTAACCCTCTAAATTCCAGGGTCAATTTTTCAAATAAACCTTCTAAATCCAAGGGCAATTTTTCAAGTTAACCCTCTAAATTCCAGGGCCAATATAAATCTGAATTATGATGAATCTCGGCAGTTGGCTTTCAACGCACACTGGCCCAACGTTAACGGATTAAGCGGCTCCATCGTCACTACAGGATTCACTGCCCCGCATTTGCATATCTCAGATTAGGCTTTATGTTTACACAAACATGCGAATTATGATGACTCAATAACTGAATCTTACTGCAGCAAATTATTAGTTTATTCTAAATAGTGAAAATTATAAACAAACCCGTATAAAGTAATAACACAACACATTAAAATAAAGACAATAGAGAGTTTTTCTGTTAAAAATTAATTTATTAAATATTTAAAACACCTTGCTGCCTAGCTTGCAGAGGCATCTACCTGTTCTAGCGCAGCACGATGTATATAATATTATAATAATATAATGTGTATATTTTTGCATTCGTTTTAAATATTCTTCTTCTTCTTTTCTTTCTCTTCTTCTTTTATTTTACTTCTTCTTCTTTTTGTTCTTCTTCTTCGGGAACTATATAAACAATAATTTCCACGATATAAGTCAAATAGAATTAAAATAATAAAAAAATACCTCCCCAGTAGTATAATTGAATTTTGATGAATCTCGACGACATCTTAAATTAACGCAAAATACTGTAGATCTGATAATTTTCGCGTGTTAAAATTTTTGTGTTTAGATTTGTGTGATTTTAGGACTTGTCATGAAGTCTAGAATTCGAGAATGATAAATTTCGATGATAGTAGCGCTATTATAATAATAATTTTTGCAGGATTCAAATTCGTGAATTTCTCCTCCTCGCGAAAATTAAAACTACGCAAATATTACCACATCTACAGTATATATTTGTGAGAATCTATGCGTCAGCAGACCATTCTGACAGATATATTATTCTACTCATTCCCGCAGCTTATCAATCGACAAATAATTATAGACTATCTTATAGTATATTAATAATTGCTCCTATATCATTACATTTGGAGCTTTATTATAACATTTTATGTAGGGATAAAATACGACAATTTATGTTGTTATAAAATATAAGCATTCACCTTCCCACTCGAAGAATTCGTTATCCCACAACTGTGATATCTCAGGAGGGACCTTTTCCTCTGAAGAATGTTTATCAGCCGTGTTTTCCTCTGTAGTGATTGCTGTGCTGATCTGGAAATAATAAAACAGACATATTATTTTCAGACTAATAATGATGACCTATATAATAAACCATTGCTTCAACTATGAAAATGATTAAATACTTGAATATAGCCTTCATAGCATTTGACCAAAATGTTAGTAGGAGCTAATGTGTTACATCAAAAGAGTTCGTTGAGCGATTTATACATTATAGAGAATTGGAAATGATGGTTATGATAAGAACTATGAATTATATTACTAAATATTGTTGTTTAGATCTACTTACCTCTAGCATCTCCATCATCTCATGCTCGTCGTTGAGCATTCGACTCACCACAATCATGATCTCGGCGAGCTGTTGGTGAAGCTTTTGTAATCTAGACATATTGATGTGTGACTATAATTCGGAAACGACATCGTTTTTATACACACTTATTTTTGTAACGGACGCTCACCTTAATGTCTTTAGGCTCGTATATTTTATAATGGTCGCTGATGTTCACCTTAGATAAAGTGGAATGAATTAATCGCTCACCTGAAACGTAGAGAATATCATACACACGTGTAGCCTCATTAACCACCGAAACGTTAAATGTGACTTATCTCACTTTGACTCTTCACCCGCGTCATGCTCGTATATTTTATGATGGACGCTGCTCACCTTAGATAAAGTGGAATGAATTAATCGCTCACCTGAAACGTAGAGATTATCATACATACGTGTAGCCTATGGAACGTCAAATGTGACTTACCGTATTATCCCTAATAAACGCGCCGGGCGCGGAGACAAAGTTGGGGGGCACGTTTATTATGTGCACTAAAATGTGCAAGCCCCCCCCATCCACTCTAACGCAGCCACTCGTGCGCGCTGGCAGCAGGTGTGTTAACAAAGGCTGCAGCTTACTATCTCCCTTAACAGAGACACGCTGTTACCGCACCCTCGAGTCTGTCAGTGCCGCCAGCGTCTCACCAATGCTGGCTCAGCGCTGTTTAGGCTGGACTGACATTGGCACAGCGGTGGCTACACTGTGACAACATTAAAACATCATTGTTTCAACGTGTCTGTTTGCTAGGATGACCACTGACCGCTTGACTGAACGGGATATCAAGTCTAATTCCTGCATACATAGGCTATTGAGCTGATGTTGGTTTAATGCTGCAGATTACTAAGGCTCAATTTATACATAACTGAATCTTACCTGCAGCAAGCTGTTGGATTAATCGAAATAGTGAAAATTATAAACAAACCTACGTTGTAACGGTTGACTCTTACTGTAAAATCGGTATATGTTGTCTCCTAGCCCAAAATGTGTTTAATAGCCGGGTCATTACTAGGGTTGATCGGGGAGGCGGGGAGATGGGGGGAGGGGCTACATCAGTAGATCTACTGCTGACCTGAGGTGGCATCCGGGCTGCTACTATATAAAACCTGACGTCTGATGTATCAATCAGTCTGAATTGTCGAGATGAAATTTTTTGAATGTTTGCGATGTGGTCAACGTGTACAAGGCCATAGTGCTTTTGTACAACACAGATATGTGTGTGGAGCGGGGATTGCGTACAAATGTGATGGGTGCCAGAAATTTTTTTCTGAAAGATATAACTTATCGAAGCATCAGCGACTGGGAAAATGCGCAGGACCAGCGCAAATGCATCAGTGTACACGTTGTGGTAGAGGTTTTCAGGCAAGAAGGTTCATGCTGCAGCATACTGAGATGTGCGGTGTGGGAAAATTTAACTGTAAAATATGCAGCAAAGTATTTTCTCTTAAATCAAGTTTAACGCGACATGAACTTAGTTGTGGACGACCCAAAGAATTCTTTTGTAACCTTTGTGGTGAAGCTTGCTCGGGCCAACAAGAACTTGTTTATCACAAACGCATTTGTCCGAGCAAGCAGACTGTTGCAACCAAACAGGTTAGACACAGCTGCGATAAGTGTGGAAAGACATTTTTGAGACAATTTTATCTCGATAAACACATATCCAGCTGTACTCGAACGAGAAAATGTGACAAGTGTGACGAGGAGTTTGAAACGGCAACTCTAATGAACAGTCATTACAAGGTGAGTTATCATATTATATATTATGTATACTGAAATTCCTAGATAAAATATCAACGCAGTTTTAATAAACAATTTTCATCGCTATTTCCAGACATGTGGAAACTCCTACGAATGCGGAGGATGTAGTCGTATATTTAAGGAGTTAAGGCTATTGAAGCGACATAATATGGTAAGTTCGAAATCATAGCTACATATCTCTTTTGGGTTACTTTTAGTGCACATGTGTTTAACTAGTTTCATTATGCATGTACAGTTATCATTAGAAAGGCACGTAAAATATGATTTTTAAAAATTTGATCATGCTGCAGATTTGTATTAATAAAGATAATTCAAATAGTCCCTTGCTTAATTGTTATATCACCGAGTCTAATATGAGCTGTTGTTTCTTGCAGGCCTGCGTTCTGAAACAGAATCAAGGACCTCGTAGTGTTAAATGCAGTACCTGTGGCGAATCGTTTAAGAGCTTGAAAGACTTAAGAGCCCATAGGTTAGACCAACATATGACAGGGGGCGCTAGCAATACTGGAGAACCGACATGGCTGAGTCAAGCGCCCCCTAGTGTTAATCTAGCATACAATCGTCACAGGTACTGCATACTAGAGTCACATAACACCGAAAGTAATGTGATACGCGTTTTCAACTTCCCCGTAGAGGGAGACAGTCACTTACAGGGGGACATTGAAAAACATGTACAGGAAATTTTTTCACGTCAAAACGTTAGTTTTCGGCTAAATTTCGCTTTCGGCATGCTGCTACAGAATATTGAAACTGACGAAATTAGATATTATTTTCCTTACCGAAATACGCACATATTTCAAAATCCTCCCATGATTCGAAATTATGCAGAATTTGAAAGCGTCTTGAACAAAATAAGAGATTTAAACGTAGTCGAGTCGGCCTTAAAAGATCGACCCGACAGTAAATGGAAATTGGTGAGAATCACCAATATTCGTTATGTGGTGACTCTCACTGATTTCCCATTGGGATGTACCGAACTCGTTGAAGCACCATCATATTTGGTAAAAAAAAAATCTGTCAAACTACTCCTAATTAATGAAAATACTCGCCAACCATTTAATGACAACCTTTGTCTCTTTAGATGTTTGGCCACGTATAAAAAACTATCAGAGGATTATGTACATCAATATTATAGAGAGTGGCGTGATTTGAAAAATATAACTGGAGATTTTCCAGGTGTTACAATAGAAGAAATACCAGAACTTGAAAAATATTTTGAAATTAATATGCATATTTTCCACTTAGATGAGACAGATCACGCCACTACTCTGTATGCGTCTACACAATCCTTTAAGGATGATTTATACATGAACGCGTGGGATAACCATTTGATGCTGATTTTGAATCTAGAACAATTTTGTAACAAATACAGCTGCTCAAATTGTTCACAACTTTTTAAGCGAACTAATAATTATCAGAGGCACGTTGCTACTTGCAAAGGGGGACACACGCTGCTAAAATTTCCTGGCAAATATTATAAGGACGACAAGACAATCTTTGATAAATTGGAAGAGTTTGGAATCAAAATTGAAGACCCGTATTTCGAATATTTTGCGGTGTATGATTATGAAGCTATGTTGAAACCTGTACAGGGCGATAAAAAGTGGACTGCTGAGCATGAAGCCATCAGCGTATCTGTCTGCAGCAATGTGCCGGGATTCACAAGTCCAAAATGCTTCATTAATTCGAACTTAAGAAAATAAATAGAGATGAAAATTTCATATTTGAACGAAATTCAAAACGCAGCGTCTGCGTATACAGCCATTAAATGGTCAGTACCCAGCAACGAATTGTCATGTATAATTCAACGCCACGAACAACTTGAATATGGAATGGTAGAATCGTTGGAGAAACTTAGGAGTGAGTTTGACAGATATATAACCCAACTCCCTGTCGTGGGATATAACAGTAGCAAATACGACCTCAATTTAATAAAAAAGAGTTTGGCCGATGCTTTAGATTTGGACAAAGAAGGTTATGTAATTAAAAAGCAGAATGCATACACCAGTATCGGAACAAGTAATTTTAAATTTATTGATGCAAATAATTTTGTCGCACCGGGTACAAGCTACGATAAATTCTTAAAGTCTTATCACTGTTCACAGCAGAAATCATATTTCCCATATGAGTGGTTTGATGACGAATCAAAATTGGATGAACCGAAATTACCCGATTATAATGCATTTTATTCTAAATTAAAGGGAAAAAACATTTTGTCAGAAGATTCAGAAGAACACGGACTAGAAATTTATAAACAACTTCAAAAAATTTGGATTGATAATGGAATGTGTACGTTCAGAGATTGGTTAATTTATTACAACAATTTAGATGTAAAACCCTTTGTTGAAGCATTATCAAAAATGCACAGTTTTTACAAAGCTAAGCGGGTAGATGTGTTCAAACAGACCATCTCCGTCCCCGGAATCGCTAGAATTCTACTATTTAGAGCAGCGCGAACTGCCAATGCGTCTTTTCCACTATTCAACAAGAAAAATGAAGATTTATATCGCACCGTCAAAAGGAATATTGTCGGCGGTCCATCAATAATTTTCCAGAGGCATATGAAAGCTGGTGAAACAAAAATTAGAAATGAGTTAAAAACATGTCAATCTGTTGTAGGATATGACTGCAACGCTCTATATCTATGGGCGCTATCCCAAGATATGCCCGTTGGAGCATTCATTCGACGACGAGAGGAAACTAAATTTAAAGCTGAAAAATATGAATTTTATATGATGGCATTTCACTGGCTCGATTATGTATCCAAAACCCAAAATTGTAAAATTGATCACTATTTGAATAGTGGAAAAGAAACTAGAGTTCTAGGGTTTCAAGTTGACGGATTTGACTCCGTTTCACAAACCATTTATCAGTTTCACGGTTGTTACTATCACGGTCACGATTGTCAACAACTTAATTCGGAACGCATGAAGACGAGACGTGAAAATACAGAAAAAATTACGCAATTTTTCAAGTCGTCAGGCTACTCAGTCATCGAGAAATATGAATGCGAATTCAAAAACGACAGGAAAAATGATCCAAATATAAACTTATTTATTAACAGTCGACAACCAAATTTTTTTCAAGAAACCCGTTATAAACAACAGACAGTTGAATCAATTTTAGAAGCTGTGAGGAATGATAGACTATTCGGATTTATCGAATGCGATATAAAGGTACCCGATGTTTGGATGGCGTCATTTAAACCAGAGTTGTCTCCCAAACAATATTTCAGTGAGATGTGCCCGTTATTCGGTAACGTTGATATCCCCTTCGAATCTATTGGTGAGCACATGCAGAATTATGTTAAACAACAACAACTAGATAATCATTTGAATAAAGGAAAAACATTTGAAAACTTTCAGTTCAAAATTCCAAAACCCAAGAGGCTGCTTGTTGGAGTCATGAAAGCAGAGAAAATTTTGTTATCCACTCCTCTACTGAAGTGGTATTTAGAACATGGTTTAATAGTTAGTAGGATTTACCAAGTCACAGAATTTCGAAAATTGAAATGTTTTGCATCATTTTGCAATGAGGTTACCCAAGCAAGAAGAGAGGGGGATTCTAACTCAGGATTAGACGTTATAGCAAACACGATGAAACTAATTGGTAATTCCGGCTATGGTAGTTTAATCATGGATGTTGAAAAATTTCAAAATATCAAATACGTTAAAGGGCAGCGGGAAGTATTTTCGAAGATAAAATCACCTCTTTTCCAAAACGCCACTGAGTTAGATCATGAAACTTTCGAGTTACAAATGTCAAAAGAGAAAATTGATTTATACCTACCCGTATATTTAGGCTATCACATTCTACAACTTGCTAAATTGAAAATGTTAAATTTTTATTATGACTGCGTAGATAAATTATGCGATCGTTCAAATTTTGAAGTTTGTGAAATGGATACGGATTCGTTGTATATGGGCATTTCAGGTAACAACTTTGAACAAATTATTAAAAAAGAGTATTTAAATTCATATAGGAAAGAAATTTACGAGAATTGCCAATTAGTTTCGAAACCCGGTATATTTTTTCCCCGAAACTGTTGTGCCTCTCACATAGCATATGATAAGAGAGAACCAGGCCTTTTTAAGGTTGAACACAGATGTTCAGAAATGATTTCGCTTTGTTCGAAGTCGTATGTTTGCAAATCTGAAGAATCTATTAAATTCTCTAGCAAAGGCATCCAAAAAACTAGACTAAGTAATGTATTTGACAAATATAAAAATGTTTTAGAATCCACGCAAAGTTCTGGAGCTACCAATATAGGGTTTCAACAGCATGAAAACACAATATTTACATATGAGCAATATCGCAAAGGATTGTCATATTATTATGTAAAGCGGGAAGTATTAGAAGATGGTGTTTCAACCGAGCCCTTAGACATTTCAATTAATTTTTAATTATTCCCCTTGACTGTCTCCCTCCAGATATATCAATTCATATTACAATATTGTTTTATGTACTGTATTTTATTTAGTGTATTAACATTTTACATCTCGTCTAGTCGAGTTAACTGTACTTAGAATTATTTTATTGCGGTTATGACAAACCCACTCAATTATAGTCTTTGGAAAATTATAATGAAAACGCCTATTTTAATTTTATTAGAGGTATTCAGCAGCAGCAGGTTATGTTACCACTGGCTGTATGTATTCAACAGCATGCTATGTTACCACTCTCTGTATTTATTTGCTATGGTTGGATATATTCAACAGCATGTTATGTTAACGATAGCTGTATTTATTTATTATTACATGTCAATAAATTATTGATTATTGCTTGTTACTTATCGTGGTGTGTTATGAATAATCAGATTTGACGAAATCAATACTTACCCTAGTGTATTCAGTTAATAATAATAATAAATAATAAATTCCGATGTGTATCGCTTCTTATGGATAAAATAATAACGAACAACTGCAATACATTTACATCATTCGTTTATTAATAACATTGCATAGTACATTTTATCTATCATGTATCCACATACATTTGTATACATTAAATTCATTATTGACTCATATAAGCTGAATGAAATTAGTAACTATTTCCTCGGTACACTCATTTAAAATATCGTACATAGCAATATTTCTACATTTGTAATACAGAAAATATATACAAAATGCTCCACAAGTATCAGTATTTAATCGTTGTATCCTTCTGGAATTGTAATATGTTGGCAAGTTGAAATGCCAGCCGTAATGTTCCGGTTTAAAACCAAATGAATCCATAAATTCAACAGTCTTATTGACCCATATGGCTATCCAATGTTGGCCTGATTCTCCTCTATCCTCTGTATTGATTACATAGCCACCTGGGAGAAGCGTATTGGGAACCTCATCGCGAGCAAAAACACCCCAACATTCATTCTTCAAGAAAAAATCTGTCTTCATTATCAACCGAATCTCTCCTTCATTCATTTTCAAACTTGTACTGTTCGCTTGGCATCAATCAGCATTACACTCGGAAAAGTAGCTAGTAGTATCAATGTTACGTTATCGGGTAAAGCTTTCCCAAATGTTCCAGATATTCTCACATTACCCTGACTCACGGGCGACATGTAGTATGAATGATCATCAGGTGCTATGCGAAAGGTAAATAAGGCAAATCCATTAATAAATTCAGCTCGGGAAATGGCAGCTGTACCTTGATCAGAGTTTTCTGAAAATAGTGTTTGATACGCCTCCATTATATTACCTTCGGAAAAATTTGTTTTCAAAGGTTTACTCGGGATCGACTCATCATCCAGATGGAGAGCGATAGTGTTTATGTCGTAGTGATGAAATAGAAAAGGATTAGAATCATAACTTCCGTTATAAGCTGTAGAATCTACAAATCCGCATACCACTTGCGTAGGTACTGCTCCTTGGAATATATCTTCAAAATTAAACTCGTAATGTCCTGTATTGAGCTGGTAAGCTTTCATTTCGGTTCTAACAAATGGATAAGTGGCGGGCTTTATTTTGAGTGCATCATCATGGGCTAGAATAATGGCTGGTATAGGTGTGAGTTTGCAAATTCTGACACAGTCTTCCAAAATTTGAATTTTCCAGCCCCCCTTGGAGGACATGAGACAAAACGCATCCTTTGATTGTGTTAAAGATATTTTCATTTCCACTCCATTAATAAGCAGTCGATCTTGTTGAAATATATCAGCCATTAAAGGTCCTTCAAGGTCTACTATGCTTCTGCGAAATAGAGCGAATCTATGTTTGAATCCTTCATTAGCACCTACGGGATCCGTTTGATTCAAAGAGCCGTGGGTGTCTTTGTAGAATCCTTGAGCCTCTAGAAAACTCTGTCGATTATAAGGTTGTCTAATAGCTTCCATATAGGCTTTATATGCGTACAATTGATTGCTGAAGCTACCCACTGATTGCTGTTGAAGTTGAATATTCATTTCTTTGAATAAACTATGTAGGGTCAGATTAATGGGAGCCACAAACTCATCTTTCTGCGGTATTGATCCGTCTTCTTTTACAATTTTTACTTTGACGCTGAGTCTTGATCGTTTCAAATCTATATATTGTCTCGCTGTTCCAGGAATTAAAAAATTCAAGCAGTCTCCAACATTGAGATGTGAGGTTGTGTGATAGTCAACGTATTGAATTTTCTGATAGGCTGCATTCAAAGGAGTAGCTTCAAATAGAGAAAGGGCTGAGGGGAATACTTCCACATCATCTTCTGCAAACTGTGCCATGTTGACTCTTCAATTTTCTAAAGTAGACTAATGCGATTCAACCTGAAAAGTTATCTTTATGTGTTTTGGATTTAGTCTTGCGTCGTTTTGTTTTATTCTTCTTGGTTTTAGACTTAACTCTAGTTTTCATAGCTTTTCTATACAGAGTGCCTGGAGGTTTTGCCTCCACTTTTGCCTGCTCAACTGCCATAGCTGTGGGTGTCACGAGTTGTATTCGAGGTGGTTTTGTTCGTTTCATCAAACTATATTTCCCTTTAGCTCCATATCCTATCTGTTCTTTACCCTCCGCCATGTCCACAAAATGTTTGCGTACAGCATTCACATTGGGAGTATATGGATACAGCTTCATTATGAAGGCGTTGTAGTCCTCTTTTTAAAATGAAGTGTACCGTGTAGCGTTGAAATGTTGAATGAGGGATATTTTCCATGCATATCTCTTAAGTATAAATCAATGGACTCGTATTCACCACTTTTTACTGGTACATAAGTGATGTGGTTAAACAGCATTTGCTTGTCGAGTCGCGTTAGTATTGGCATCATATGATTATTAACACAACTGGATCTAAACATGTCCCCACATAAATATAACGATTCTTTAGCAGTTCTAATGTTACTCCATTGATATTGTATCAACCCGCACAGCCATTCATCGTTTTCTTCAAATCGTAGTCTTTCTGCAAGGGGTGTGGTAAACTCTATAGCACGACTTGAAAAATAAAAATAAAATGAAGACTCAGTATTAAACATCTTGCACATCGGATGCACTTATCCAACTGTTAAATTTCTTGGGGTAATCTTTCCATTTTATAAGGTATTCTTTCTCATGACCCCTCCTTTTCCGAGATTTCAATATGCGTTCAACTTTAAACAAACCGTCATCAGTCACTGTCACTTGCTGCAACTCAAACTCGTAAAAAGTTCCTTCAACTTGTTCATTCTGCAAATCTTCTAATGTGTATACATTTAATCCAGCTCGTTTACGTCTCGACTTCACTCTGAATATCTCTCCTGTATATCTTTCATCGTATTCTCGTTGAAATGCTTTTCGAAGATGAGAAATACGTACAAAGCTGTTTATAGTCAGTGTAAAATCTTTGTCTTTTTGACTTGGTGTATCACCATCATCGTATTGAATTGTCCATGTCTCCACCGCGTTATCGATCGTCACAGAAGCAGGGGTTCGTTTGATAGTGCTGTGATATGTATGATTGTAGCTGTACGTTATAGCACTGAGAACATCGATCCATTTATGTGTCTGTTTATGTGTAAAATATCTCGACATTTTCAGTTTTAATGTGCGATTCAAACGTTCCACGTAATTCGCTTTCACTTCGTTATGAGTCACGAAATGGTGTATGCGTAGAGATTTGAATAATGATTGTACTGTAGAATTTTTAAATTCACTACCTTTATCGCTTCTGATAGTGGTAGGTACTCTTCCTCCTGCAAAAATATTTGACAATGACTTGCTAACTTCACTACCAGTCTTCGACTTTAAAGCTCTAGTCCATGCGTAATGTGAAAGAATATCAGTTGCTACTAGAATATGTTTATAATCATCATTACTTTTCTTATACTGAATCATGTCAATTAAATCCACATCCCATTGACTATCTATTCCAGAAACCACCACTCTATTTCGTTTGAATGTGTAGCGTACTGGCTTGTGTAAAGTATAAGATTCCTCTCCTTTCAACCACTGTTTTAGACGTTTTCTACTCGCTCCGGGTCCACTTCTGTAAAATTTATCTAGTCCCGCGTAACTCCCCGGTCTGCGGGGATCGAAATATTTCACCTCCAGCTCAGCCATTTATACTCTGTTTTTACATTCTCTATTGGTGTATTTACAATATATTCTTCAGACCGTTGCTCTTTAGGAGTGATTTCTATCTCCTCGTTCTTTGTACTAGATAAGACATCACTCGAGTTTATAGTCTTGTCCATAGTCAAGTTATTTGAAAGAGATTGCCATTTTTCCCAAGGTACTATTATCCATTTTTGAGTCATGGTATAATATGTTTTGCTTCAGATAACACTTTGAGAAACTGTTTCGGTTTATATTTTAAAAACTTTCTTCTCTTTTTAGCTGTAATTCTTTTATCACCCAATATTCGTATCAACTGTCTATTTCGATGAATAACGGCTAATAATGACTGTTCAATTTCTCCGTGCAATAAGTTATAACAAAACTCTCCAACTAACTCTAACTGTGTTTTTGTAATTAATTTAAGCACTTGTAGAGTTTGCTTTGCATTAAGAACTAGTAATAACCTCAAAAAATCAAATTGATTCATGTTGCCTCTGCAGATTCATTTTACAACTGAGTCTTGTCCTGTGATGACGGCGTATAAATAGTTGTAAAATCTTCTGGAAAGATTTGAGATCTCAGTTGAAATCTTTTAAAAGTGTTTGGATGTAGATCGCATACTAAATAACCGTAAGCTTTCTCAGTTGCATCTTGATAGGCTGCTAAAAAATACCCTCTCTGTCCAGGAAAAATCTGGCTACCTAAGGTTTGAACTTGAAGTTTGTCCCGTTTTGTTCCAAATAAAACTATATAATGACAATTCAGCGATATGGTTCGAGCGCATTTCCCAGGTGGGAAAATGTTTTGTGTGAGAAATAGGACTGTAATATTTTTATGATGACAGTGAATAGTGAAAAGACTTAGAATATTTTTTGAGCTACATGCTTCTTGCATTACATCATCCAAAATCAGCAGCATGTGTTCTCCGCTCCATTTATCCAAATCATCCTCAGTTGGAAGCCCCTTATGAAATCTAACATCCTTCATAGTTAGAAACATTTTCTGCCATGCTCCGTAACAGTAAACTATTCGAATCGGGCATGTTTTAAACATACTCTCTTTATGTATTATTAATTTATTGACCCAAAAAGATTTCCCACTTTGAGTGGGTCCGGCTAGCATCATTGTTGTAGGAGTTTCGAAAGGTGTTGACATGGTGAAATTTCCGTGTACAATGAACAAAACCAGACAGTGTAGTACGTTACATAGATATTTATTATTATTTCATCAACATCATCAGCATATTATTATTATTATTATTATTATCATTATTATTATTAAACATAGTCTCTGCATCCGCACAGTCTCTGCACACGAGTCGATTGTGTTGTTATTATTATAAACATCATCATTATTAAACACAGTCTTTATACATTGTGAGAAGTTTCTGGATGATTTCTGCAAGTCACTGTTCTATCATCTCTTCTCCATCCGTATGTATATGGATGGTTTATCCGGACAATTATTCCTCGATCAATGTCTATGTTTATTTCTTCTCTATTAGTAATCACTATATTCTTTGTATGCGTACGGGTTGCAGTCTCTGCACATGAGCGCTCCTAGTTGATTTTGATGGTCATCATCTAGATAGCATGGGCTCTCCCGAGCATTTTCTGGGAGATTTTCATGAATCTCGGTAAATTTGTTCACAAACCGCTCCCACTGTGCATAGTGTAGACATATGCCCTTTCTGCCCGGTTTCATTTCTTCTCCATCCATGTACCACTCACGTATGTGTATGAATGGTTTATTTGGCGGAATTGAGACAAAAATTCCTCGCCCAATGTCTATCTTTATTTCCTCTTCTCTATTTGTACTCACTAAAAACTCTTCTATCTGTTTCGCTGACTGTCTCAAACGTGCCCAGCATTGAGGTGTTAGCGCTATGCCTTTCTTCGTGGGGTAACTTCTACGCACCGAGGCAAAAGATTCCCATTTGCGTATGTCTACAAAAATCTTCTGCTTTAAATGTATCACTCTGACTGTGACATCTCGACCGAGATTATAAGCAAAGTAAACTTCGGAATTCTTCTGAGTCGACATGTTGGCTGTGATTTAACATGAGAGGAGCGTGATATTTATACTCTATTCAGGTAGTGCTGTGGTCTACTGAGTCATCACGGCTTAACCAATCAGCATCGAGCTTCGTTTCCGTTCTGTCTCGATGCGATGAGGAGTGGGTGTGGTCTTCTAGGTCATCACCACTTAACCAAGCAGCATCGAGCCTCGTTTTCGTTCTGTCTTGAGATTTTCTCAGTACGCGATGAGGAGTGCCTATAACAACTGTCTGAGCTTCGTCTTCTTCCTCTTCTTCCTTTTTCTCTCCCATGGATGGATTTGGTAGTAAGTAACCTAATGAACTAGCTAGTAAATTAGACCAGACAGAGCAAGGGTCATTTCTTAAGATTACATTGATTAAACTTGTTATAATTACAATGCATAGTATCGTTATTTGCACTATGAATAATGTTTCGGGTTTCCCTCTCCCATAGCACTTCCTCGGCTCCATAGCGATTATTAAAAGTGTTTGTTATATACAACGTTATTTATTAGAATCCACTTCATCAAAATGTGTGGTATTTTCAACATGGGGACAGCTTGTGATAGGTGCTAAAATATCATGTGTAGAATCGTACTCTATCTTGTATGCATTCAAAGCTTGTAATCTTCTGCTATGTATTTCTTCCATTTGATTATTTTTATATTGTTGCAATTGACGTTGACATAGACTTAATTCTAGTCTTAATTCTTGAATCGTTTCATTTAATATCTTAGTTTTTACAATACAGTGTTTGCATGATTCCATTTTAGATGTTGTTCTGACAGCTACTTCCTACGTACTAATTTCTGCATCCTACAAACTTCATATATATATTTAGGTCATGATGAAAAGGAACCAAAATTGGCCCTAGGATTTATCGGGTCTACTAAACATAAAGCCTAATCTGAGATATGCAAATGCGGGGCAGTGAATCCTGTAGTGACGATGGAGCCGCTTAATCCGTTAACGTTGGGCCAGTGTGCGTTGAAAGCCAACCGCCGAGATTCATCATAATTCAGATTTATATTGGCCCTGGAATTTAGAGGGTTAACTTGAAAAATTGCCCTTGGATTTAGAAGGTTTATTTGAAAAATTGACCCTGGAATTTAGAGGGTCAACTTGAAAATTGATCCTTGGATTTAGAAGGTCTATTTGAAAAAATTGACCCTGGAATTTAAAGGGTTAACTTGAAAAATGTCCCGTGGATTTAGAAGGTTTATTTGAAAAAATTGACCCTGGAATTTAGAGGGTTAACTTGAAAAATGTCCCGTGGATTTAGAAGGTTTATTTAAAAAAAAAAAAAAAAAAAAATTGACCCTGGAATTTAAAGGGTTAACTTGAAAATTGGCCTTTGGATTTAGAGGGTTTATTGGAAAAAAAAAGTTCTTGGGTTCAAAGGGTTGATTGGCTGCCATTTTGGATTACGGCGGCCATTGATTGGCGGCCATTGATTGGCGGCCATTTTGGATTGTGGCGGCCATTTTTTATTCCCATTCCTGAACACTAAACGTTTTCCACCGTCGATCCCATTGAACTTGCTCACCCTATACTACTATTGTATCACCTAGCACAACTTATTATTATTATAAATAACGTAATGAATGGTTTAAATTAATAACGATTGGCATGCCCTTGTCACAGGTATGTTATATTTACTCACCCTGTATCGCACACCTGGCTTCTCATGTCCTACGGGATCCTGAATAAACTACCTTGTTACCTTGTTACCTTGTTATATATATATATATATGTATTGTCATAGTTGTTATAAATAAGTTGTTATAAATGTTATAAGACAGTGACTAATAAGCCCTACAGGGCTGGGTATTTATTTTAGTGTATTATTATACTATGTGAAATATATGTATGTACTGGTCATTTTAATAAACAATTTCTTACTTACTTACTCACTTACCGCCGACATCGACAAAATTAAGCACCACCTTGTTGACACACCACGGCCAGTGTGTGCACAGTTGGGTGTCAGCAGGGTGATGCCTAATTTCGCCAGCCTGTGACCAGGTGTTGTCAAGCCACAGAGTTGACTACTGCTGTAGGCTACGTGTAATGCTAGGCCTTTATACAGCTTACTTAAAATCGTTATTAGTCCCGAAAAAAACGTCACTTTACAGATACACAATTATTTGCATTGATTAAAAAATATATACTGTGAATCTGGTAATTTTTGCGTGTTTAATTTTTCGCGAATTTCTGATTTTGGGACTTTTCACGAAGTTTAAAATACGCGAATTTTAATTTTTTTTGGTAGCACTATTATTATGATAATTTTCGCGAGGTTCTTGAATTCGCGAATTTGTCCTCCTCGCGAAATTCGCGAAAATTAAAACCTCGCGAATATTACCAGATCTACAGTATATAAAATTATATAGAGAGATATATAGATATTTATATGGATTCTGTACTTTATCGAAGCATGCATGCTTTATGGTTATTACAGGTTTATAATAATAACATCATACTTGAGTGAGATTGATTACAGAAACAAAAATAAACACTTGACACACCTTGATGTATATTTTGTGATATATTGTAATTATCATTAAGTATAAAATGTTGCTCTTCGTGGATTGAAGTGTACACATTTTCTAGTTATTATTTTTTATTATTCTTATTAATATAAGACTGCTGTTCAGTTATCTAAACACAACCCCTTGATCCGCATATCTCAAGTATTTAAATAGGCGTTTGAGCTTACTGCATCTTTCTTAACAGATTTAAAGGAAGTATATAATAACATTAATGTAAAAAAATACGCTGCATAATCATCCGTAAGTGTTACACACAGTCATGCGCAATGTACAGGAATGTAGGTGATGCCTAATATCTACCCAATGCCTAATTTCGCTTGACACCGGCGTCTTGCGGTTAGCTTTGATGTCTAAGCTTGGGGATGTCGCGTGCGAGGCGCGTGTGTCTCCCTGGAGTGGGGTCCCATATAGATCTAAGCAGGCTCATTACCGGCAGGGGTGGTATAGGGAACTACCTCTGCCAATGACGAGATGGATGAACCTGGATCAAAAACAGAAACATTTGTCGCTGCCCTCTCTGATGACCGTCCCAGCAAACACGAGACGTTGGTTCACTGCTGGCCCACCGTCTACGACGCTGGCCCAACAGTAAATCAACGTTGGGCCAACGTCTCATGTTTGCTGGGGTGTTATTATGAGGTCTAGAGTGTTACCGGGCGGGGGCCCTAGGGTAGTGGTTAGCACCGCTGCCTTTCACGCCAGAGTTCGGGGTTCGGTTCCCGGTCTCGGCGGTTTCAAAGAAACAAAAATGTTTCTTCCCCATCCACGTGTGAAAGTTAGTATTGTGGGGAGCCTCTGTGACCGAGAGGTAGCGTGCTCGGCCTCAGACCGCCAGGGTTCGAATTTCGAATCCTGTGTCTGGAGGACAGTGTCATCTCAATCATCTCACCATCCTCAGGAGGTTCTCCTGGCCCAGTTTAGCCTATATGTGCACAAAGGTGGCCTAAAGCCCGATTCATTTCATTTCTAGAGTGTTACCAGCACGATGAGTCGGAACATGCACATGTTGAGAAGGGTTGATGGAGACAGCAGATCAAGTACATCCTGTGTGCCGTTAGGTTATCAACATTGGACTGGAGATCGCTACAAATCAGGAGTTTGCATTATTCAAGGCCAGGCTGTCCAAAGGTCATCAGTTCTACATTGCTGTTGTTTCTGTCGTGGTGGGTTTGCAGGTGATGTGGCATGGCATGGCGCCTTCTAAATATTTGAGGGGGTCCATAGAGTTAACTATGCATGCTGCATCGTACTATAATTAGTTCACTTGAAACAAGCGCTGTTGCGATGGTTTTAGAGACTTCCGATGTCAAACACCGACGCAGGCGACGTAAGTCACGAATGTGATAGTAGCAAGAACGACAAACCAGTTATATGTGTTTTCTGAAATTCAAACCGCCGTCAGCACGACTCCAAGATTTCGAGCGGAGTCTGTTGGTGTTATTTCTTGATCTAATAATTTTGCGGAGAAATGTTTCATAAATTCTTTTCGATGTAGTTTAGTTTCAAACAGTAAAACCTCTGTTTCATCTGGGTTTAACTTGAGTTAACTAATACTCATCCAGTCACCTACGTCCAACAGACAATCCTGCAACAGTGCCAATGCCATCTCTGGTTTTGATTTGGATAGTGTGATATAGATCTGCTTGTCATCAGCATAAAGTTGTCTTTATAAATATGCTAACCTGTTCTGCATGCCTCTCAGCATTTTGGAAACATTGTCGGGCGGTATTATTTCAATATTATTTTTTTTATAACCACGTTTTTTTTCAATTGTTGCAGTTATATATTATACAAGTTAATATTATTATATTAATATAATAAAATAATATAATCGATACATAAAAGGGACATGACGCAATGGTTCGAGCGTGGCGCTCTGTCGATGTCGCTGCCTGCCGTGCGGTTCGAATCCCGCTTGGTGCAGGATTTTCAGAGAAATATCAAGTTTCTCCCCTCTCAATCTTGGGTCATTGTTAAGATGGTGAGTCGTCGGGCAAGACACTTCACCCTCAAATGCTTCACTTGACTCAGGTGTAAATGAGTACCTGGTAGGACAAAAATTGCAATGTGTACAATAAGTTCAATGCGCCGAAACGGCTGCAGGACTGTATGCTCCCCGGGGAGTTGAAATGGCACATGAATGAACAGGTCCAGTGACCAGGGGGTGAAATGTCAAGTCCTATGATAGGTCTTCAGACTTGATATCAGACTATAAAAAGCATGCACCTTTTCCTTTCACCTTCAATACTATTTATATTGCGCAACGGCTATCAACGAATTGCTATAAACTGTACAAAAGATGTTGAGGCTGTCTTATATAAATATTTTGCTGCTTCAGATTTAAAAAGTAGTACCAAAACGGCAGATTCCATGAAATTCGAATAATAATTATTATCGGCAGGCCAGTTATTTTTCGATATCGTCGTTCTTTCTTTGTAAGGGCAAGTAAGAAAGCTTATGTGTGCTTAGATGTTTTTGATATGGTGAGCAATCAAACTATTTATTGCCTTTACAAAGCAGGGAAAATATTCATAGTTATGACTACAGACTTTGTTTACAATTTTGAGTCTGTACATACGTGGTTAAGTATGATATTTGTCTGATATTGTATGATATTGCTCGATAATTGATTAACCAGTTATTTTCACACAATCAACATGAAAAACAACGTTTGCCATTCTGTGCTTGTATACTTCGTTATATTTCTAAAGGTGAATTGCAATATTTCCTACTGTTACCTGACAATCGTTCTTTTGTGATTTGCTCTGTTTTCCCAGATTTTCGTCGTTTGAATTCCGCTTTTAAAGCATCAAACGGGTCTCTCAACAACAGGATGGCTTTAGTGATATTCCCCAGCAGTCCAGATGTCTTCACCCTGTATTCCTTGTGGTGTGTTTTGATGGGTGTGGCAGATCCATTATAGACGTGGTATATATACTCTCAACGCTTAGCATAACTCTCGCTGTGAATACTACTGGTGTAGATTCCTGTCACAAATAAATATATGCTAGCGAAATTGTCTTATTCCAGGTTGTGGATGATCTACTGGAAACCTCGTCTGGGTCACCGACTAATGCTGTCATCAATTTGATCCAGAAAATGCAAAAAGGTCAGTCCGAGTGTACCAGTGCGGCTGCTAAGACGTTATCGCCGCAACGGTACTACCTCGAGACCTTTATCCATATACACTGGCTCTCACACAGCATCTTACTATTCAGAATATTATTAATCCACACACAGGTTATTTAAGCATTAACAGGGAAAAGTGCATGGATGAACCATTGCCTTTTTACTATTTTAGGTGGAATTTCACCTTACTTTTTCAACAAAATTACTGCATACGTTGCTCATGAATCATTCTATGAACTAGTACCAGAGTACTGTTACTCGATGCAGATGATCAGGATTTAAAGCTGTCTGTAAATCAAAGAAAATGACTACAACTCTTAACCCTTTAACCGCCGATACCGATTATATTCGTTTTTTACATTTTTTATTAGCATGGACCATATCAGCCTTAAAACATATTGAAGATAAAATGTGACATTAATCGACAAGATTTGAAAATAGTCCACATCCATTTTGTCAAATCCGAATAATTTTCACTCACTTGAAGTTGTGGATCGCGTCAGCGAGACACAACTTGAAGTGGGTGAAAATTCAAATTGAATCATTTGGCTGTTAAAGGGTCAAGCGTAGCGAAAACGAAACTCTGGAAAGCGAAATGATTTATTTTTACTTCAAAGATGTACTATATCAGTCATCAACACCATTTCACCCCCATGTGACGAATTATCGGTACTGTACCTGTCGCCTGCTGTAAAAGATGCCGGAACCAGCTGCTTCCTGACCCGGGAAAGCAAGCTAAGTAGGTCAAAGTCAGCCTCTTTCTGGACACGTGTGGTAGCACTTTGCTACACCCCACGGCTGTTTTGTCACTTTTAGATGGTACAACAGTACCACGATACGTATCGGTACCATGTTCAGTGAGAGTATGAATACCATCACCAGTATGATCACCATGATCTGTATTAGTATCATGATCAGTATGGGTACCACCAACAGCATATACAGAACTTTCAGAGTTTGAATTGTATAGAATGCTGTTGTTGCGAGATATTCTAATGACCGCCATCATCACCATGCATGACAAGGATTGTCATGGCCATGCCATGTATCACCCTCCTGGGTGTCATTTTAAATTTAATACCTTTATAGCGTCATTGTGAGAGTTACATCATGTCATATCTACGCCAACTGAAATAAAAGAACACGCGTGCATCGTTTATGAAATATTTCGATAGTTATATCATTATGCAATACAATATTATAATGAAAAGCATACGAGTTCTCGAACTGGATCATTAAATATAGCTACATCATGCATCATAACGAGGAATATAGAGTTCTAATGATCATAATGATCATAATGAAAGCTGGAAGGGATTAGAAATAACGGAACGTAACGGAGAGATGATAAACCAGGAACAAAATTACATAGCAGAAGTGGAATATTTTTGTTTGACAGAAAATTATATAATATAGCTATTACAATAAAACATTAGCAATACATGACCTAATGTATCTAGTCACTTATTTAAACATACGAAACGATCGATTGCACTATCAAATCTGTTTTGCTATGAATATTGATGATTTTTTTCCCATGATTTCTTTACAACCACAGTCTATTTCTATTTTTCCACCAGCAAAAGTTATGTGTCAGCTAATGTAAATGCTGATTTTAAACTGATGCTGAGATTGAGTAATAAATTATTTAACCCTTCAACCGCCGGTGTCGCATATATTCGGGTTTTCATTTTTCATTAGCACATTGAGAACAACCTTTCAAACATGTTAAAGATAAAATGTGACATCAATCAGCAATATTTGAAAACAGTTGACCTCCATTTTGTCAAATCTGAATAATTTTCACTCACTTGAAGTTGTGGATCGCGTCAGCGAGACACAACTTCAAGTGGGTGAAAATTCAAGTTGAATAATTTGGCGGTTAAAGTGTTAGCTAAAAAGTGTCTCTTAATACCTGCTGGATTGTCACCGTTCGTTTCTAGCTTGTACTTAATCCCGAATATTGTTTACTGTTGTCCAGCATTCTATTTTAACACTGTTATACTAAAGCACACAGCAGCAACTGCTTACTTTGTACATGCGAATCTTTTTGAATCTTCATAATCGATGAGTTTTTATACTCACCAAGTAGGCCACCTTACCCAAGGCTCAGCTTCAGTGCAATTTCAGTGCAAGACACGTTGATCCACCGTCGGCGACGCTGGCCCAACACTTATCAAGCATCGGTTCAACGTCCCGTGTTTGGTCCTTTGTGGTATTGTGTATGGCCTATATCATGTAAATATTGTCAGTCATATTATGTAAGTGCATCAGTCCATGAGACAGTCACGCAGATAACACGAAATACTGATGCCATTTTGATTTAAAATTGGCCTACCGTCTGCGACACTGGCCCAACATCAAAACAGCACCACGGAATGTTACGAACCCAGCAACACAAGACGTCGAGACAAGCTATTAAACCTGGAGGACATGTACTTCAATATATCTCTATCATATAAAGAAATGAGAAACTTGTTTGTAACCTGTTTATGTTGGTGGGGTGTATAAAGTGTAGAAGATCGGTGCAGTCATGAGATGTGTCGCTAATATTACACAGAATCACTGAAAGTATTTTTTAATTTCTCCATATTAGTGTATAAATTCACTTTTATGACCGCCGTCTCACATTATTACAACAAGCCGGTCAACAGAAAGTGTATCTTATTGACAATTATCCGCGATGGCTCTTTACCTGGAATTATTTGTATTGTTCAGAGGGAGACGTAAATCAGAAATATTGTTCATGAACACATTTTGAACGATTTTTTAAAGTTTTGTTCAGAAGTGTTGATTATTTTGCAATATGGGGTACCTTAGGCCTACTATTACTGATAATCCAATGTTGCTAATAATTATTTCCTTATTCTAGGGTAAAATATAAGATTTAGGCTTCCGGAAGAATTCATTCCATGTACATGATTTAGGGAGATTGGGGCGCATTGAACAAGTCATTACATTTTGACCAATTTTGACATAGATATATTACTAAGAATGTAACAAATCTGACAACTTGATGACATGTCGATAGACCTAAGGCTCATTGGTCCTCAGTTTCATTGGTCCTAAAGTCCATTCATTGATCCAAAAATCACAATTATACAGTAAAAGCCTGAATTAAGGAGCCGCCCGCCCGTCAATTCTCAATCAATTTTCATCAAATTGTATACGTAATATTTTGTAGTCGGCGGTTTCTCTGAAAATTTGGCGAAATTTTAGTAAGTTTTGTAAAAGTTAGATCAGTGTACATGTCTATCATAGCCATTGTGCTATCAAGTTAAACTCCAATCCATTTATAATGCAAAAAATATGGTTTCTGTATAGTGTACTACCAGAAATGTATGCATTTCTGTTACTACCCATATGCATAAATTACGAGATCTTCATGTTTACAAGCATAATTTTCTGTGGAGTTACATGTATATCTGTTGCTACATTATCCACGTTGTTAAAATTTGCATGGAAATGCGCTTTTATAAATTGGAGACTCACAAATTAAAAACAAAATATGCTTATTTTAAAATAGTTAGTTAAGATGTACTATAATATACCGTTTAATTAAGCATATATAACAAGTAATTATTTTACACTATGTGATGTGACATAAAACACCCCCCCCCCCCCCTATTCTTCGCCAAATACTTTTTAAAGTTCTTTATAGACGTGCAGCTGGTTCTCATTTAGACCCAGATTTAAGGAGTTCAAGGCTCAGAATGTAATAGGGGCAAATTATAGTTCATCTTATTGGAAATTTTCTCCTCTTTTCAGTGTGGGTGTGGAGCTGTATTATTGGGTGAAATTGATGCAAATTGAGCTCAAAGTCATGTACCTTCAAATTTAATGATTATTTTCCGTATTTTTTTCTGATAACCCAGAAGTGAATTTGTTATAATGTAAACGTTCCGCATGTAATATTGACACATCATCAACTATTAGAAATTTGTGCCGTAAAATTATGTAAACGCTTTTTATATTTTTTTAAAATAACCACAATTAAAATAATTGGTAGAAAATGGTATGGTCTAGAATATAATAATTGCATTAAACTCTCTATGGTACAGTCACAATCCAGTGGCACCTCGCAAAAGTTAAATTCTGTTCAGAAAATGACACAAATATTAGTATAAAACATATGTATATGATCCCTATTTTTGCTATATTCAGCTTCTTAATCGTAAATAGCGGTAGTGGGATATATCACTTCATGCGGTACACTTGATTTGAATCTTAGCTTCGGATTCGTTGTATCATAACAAATGCATCAGTGTATATATAGCTAAATCAAATAGAATAGACAATAGTGACATTTCTATTGATGATTTTTCGAAACTAGTCGATGAGATTGAGCAAACTGAAATGGAGTTGACACATTACCTACGTATGAGAATAAAAGTAGAGCTTCTTCATTGGCGAATAACTGTCTGGAAAGCAGCACAAACGTGCTGTTCGTGGTTTGATATTGATGTACGATGCACTAATGAGGTGTTACATGAGGTCTTTTTTCAAGTGGTATGAGAAAGACACGAATGGTTTTTCGCCACAGTTTTGGCAGCATTTGATTAAATTACAGTGTGCTATTGATGATGGTAAAGACATACAGAAGGCCGCATCTCAACTAAATAAAACAAAAGATGTCAGTGCATTTCAAAGTACTGATTGAAAAGTTCAGCTAACAAAACTCTGACGTTTCAGCAACGTTTTAGATATTGTCACATGTTTCTTTAAGCTAATGAGCTAATGCTATTATATTTACAAGCTGACCGACTGGGAAAATGGGAACAACATGTTTTACTCTTTTACTTTTTTTTTGAGCCTTGATGTTCAAACACTCATTTCATTCCCAATTACAGCTAAAACAACTATAGTCGTCCCTTAAGGACACTATGTTATTTCTCTGTTTTAGATGAGCGCGTGCATTAGATTTAGGCCGCGCATTACCCAAAAAAAAGGTTTTGTTCTGCCCAGCGCGCGCATTGGATTGCTGCCAATTTCCGAAAAAAACAATTAATTTCGGGAGATAAATAAAGGTTCTTCAAAAAGAACCCTTCAGTACTACTACCATGCAACCCCAGGAGAACTCCCCTGGGGTTTGCATGGTAATAGTACTGAAGGGTTTCTTCTGAAGAACCTATATTGTTTTGAGTGTTCAATGATTTACACTTGCACGCAACCGGCATGGTATCGACACAGAATTATGCATTCCTGATCGTCTCAATTTTTATTTAATGTGAAGTTAATAATGTTGTAATTGTAGGATCAGGTCCCTACAATAATTAAATCCTCCCTCGCCACTGTATCAGCATAATGTACCATTAGTATGTAACTAAATATATAATTTAATTGTCCATTTTTACTTGAATATCCTCAAAAACAGATGTAGGAGCTTTATGAGTGTGTATGGGTTTTGGCACACAGAAATCTGAACATCGTAGGTAGTTCTCGGGTGTTCCAATCGCGATCGTACAATGTTCGTAGATGTTTTCACATCATTCGTTTTATTTCTTACCTCCTTTTTCTGAAGTCGGTAAGGTTCGTAAAAGACACACTTGAAAATAGCATGTGATGTTCGTGTATGATGGCTGTAGAGCTCCCATCATTTATTGATGAATATGAACATAATGGAATAAGCGTTTATATTGACCGAAACATATTATACTTCCAAGCATTATTGTTTGAGCAATGTCGCCGGCGATGACCGAACACTGAAGCAATGTTTTGTGTTAGCAACAGCGACATGTACGCCTATGGGGCAACATTGAGAAGACACTGGATAGTTCACTTTCTCTGGATTTAGGCTCTACCCACACAAAGATTTTAGGAGCTTAAACCTTTATCAGCTACGTTTTCTTTTTTTAATTTTGGGAATGGCACTATAGGGATCCATTATAACAACGACTACCTTTACCATGGGAAGGAGTAATTGTATGTGGTCTGTGACGGTGTCATGTCTTGGATTTGAATGTCTCAGCTTTATCTACGCCATATGATGTAAAGTGACTCTGAGATCTTGGTAAGCAATGAGGGGGATTTGGACAGCGTTTGTCAAGGTAGGATTTCATGATGGCTTGATGCTCTGTTATTTTGGCCACTTCACTTGGGGAGAACACCAGTAACTCTGGACCGCTGAGCTTGGTTCTGTGATAAGATCCCTCATGATTCACTTGAAGACAGTCCAGCATTGTGTCGTTAGTGTCAAGTTGTATAAATTCACATGCTCCTCTCACTGTTGATCGAAGGTCCTTTTGCAGCTGTTTATACTCCACAACGAATAGATCCTTACTGGATCGGAGCCAGGAAAGCCCATGCTGCAGCCAAACTGTGCCCCAGATACTCACGAAAGAAGTCCAGCCTAGAAGAAAAATAAGCAAGGAATATGTAAGTGTATTATACTAAAAATATTACAGAAGTATTTTAAGTTGTTTTTAAGGTTATAATGGTTGTCTTTTTAAATATGCTAACCTGTTCTGCATGCCTCTCAGCATTTTGGAAACATTGTCGGACGGTATTATTTTAATATTAAGTTTTTTCAATTGTTGCAGTTATATATTATACAAGTTAAGAGTTCCTGTAAATTATATTATTAAATTAATAATAATAAAATAATTTAATAGGGACATAAGAGGAACATGGCGCAATGGTTAGAGCGTGGCGCTCTGCCGATGTCGTTGCCTGCCGTGCGGTTTCGAATCCCGCTTGGTGCAGGATTTTTAGAGAAATATTAGGTTCCTCCCCTCTCAATCTTGGGACATTGTGAGGATGGTGACTCAGGTGAAAATGAGTACCTGGTAGGACAGAGATGGCAATGTGTACGATAAGTTCAATGCACCGAAACGGCTGCAGGACTCTATGCTCCCCGGGGAGTTAAAATGGCACAGGTCCAATGACCAGGGAGTAAAATATCCGATGATAGGTCTTCAGACTTGATATCAGACTATAAAAAACCTGCACCTTTACCTTTTACCTTTAATACAATTTCCATTGTATACGGCTATCAATGAATTGCTATAAACTGTACAAAAGACGTCGAAGCTGGGCTATATAAATATTTTGTTGCTTCAGATATAAAAAAGTAGTAACAAAACAGCAGATTCCATGAAATTCGAATAATATTTATTATCGGCAGGCTAGTTATTTTCCGCTATCGTCGTTCTTTCTTTGTAAGAGCAAGTAAGAAAGCTTATGTGTGCTTAGATGTTTTTGATATGGTGAGCAATCAAACCATTTATTGCCTTTACAAAGCAGGGAAAATAATCATAGGTAGGCCTATAACTTCAGACTTTGTTTATAATTTGAGTCTGTATATAGGGGGGGGGGGCTACGTGGGCAAGTATGATCTTTCCCAGTTACTCGATAATTGATTTACCAGTTCTTTTCACACAATGAACATTGAACACAACGTTTACGATTCTGTGCTTGTATACTTCGTTATATTTCTAAAAGTGAATTGCAATATTTCCTACTGTTACCTGACAATTGTTCTTTTGCGATTTGCTCTGTTTTCCCGGATTTTCGTCGTTTGAATTCCGCTTTTAAAGCATCAAACGGGTCTCTCAACAACAGGATGGCTTTAGTGATATTCCCCAGCAGTCCAGATGTCTTCACCTTATATTCTTTGTGATGTGTTTTGATGGGTGTGGCAGATCCATTATAGACGTGGTATAAATACTCTCCATGCTTAGCATAACTCTCGCTGTGAACACTACTGGTGTAGATTCCTGTCAAAATACATATGTTAGCAGAATGGTCTTATTTCTTGTTGTGGATGACCTACCTACTGGAAACCTTGTCTGTCAAGACAACTGTGTGTCCCCGACTAATGCTGTCATCAGTGCGTAAAAAAAGTTAAACTGCAATCAGCATTATCATGATATAATTATGCACATGTACATAGGGGCATATTTGTTTCCCGCAACAAAACCAAAGATAAACAGCTACTAATGTTATTCTACATGTAAACAAAAAACACAAGGTCGGTAATGCTGGTTACTATAGTTCATTGGATGGGCGCGACGATACTGTATTCGCTATCTCTGTGTGGCCCATTAGGTTGACAGGAAGTGGTGCGCAGTGCATTCTGGGCCAGACTGTGGTAGAGTTTACAAAAAAAGCTAGCCCTGTAGACGGGCTGCCCGGGCCTTGCAATGAATGTCGAATGCTCTGAAACATCATGATCATGGGGCTATCATGGTATTTCCGATCTCGCTTAGATTTTAAGTAGATTAATTAATTACGTGAGACCTTAATATAAATTATTTAAGAATTTCGTAAACATTGGTAATTAAATCCCGTAGGGCTAGGCCTATATAGTAGTAGTAGGCCTACTACTAGTAGGCCTAGTAGCTAGTCTCAGTTTAGATTTTTAGACTACAGTCACCAACCACAGGTCTATTCCCGAAAGTGACACTGACAGCCTGAGACATTGGCTTGAGACTGAGACGTACCTGGGATCCGGGTCAACTCGCACCACAGGCACAGCCAACTCAACCTTAATATTAGTGATAGTAAACCAATCTACAGGACCAGGGCAAACTGCCTGTCTTTCAGTTAAGGTTAGCGATGATGTAGATTACAAAAAGACCCTAATAATAATAATAAATCAACCAATGTTTTAGTCCTTTTGAAAATGATAGTAATAATAAATATACAAAAATAAGAGGTAGACTCCACTAGAAACAAAAAGAAACATTAAAATACTTGTAATTATTCATTGTTTATTTGTTCGGCTAGCTAGCGCTGTAAACGGTCTGCTCAGGCCTTCTGATAAATGTATTTTCGATCTTGCTCACATGTCAAGTAATTATTTGTGCGAGATCTTATTATAAATAATTTGAAATTTCGTAAGCATTAGTAATTAAATCCCGTAGTGCTAGGCCTAATAGTAGTACTAGTAGTAATAATTAATCTCAGTTCAGATTTTTGGACTACATTCAAAAACCACCTATTCCTGACAGTGACAGCCTGAGACGTAAATGTGTGGGATTCGGGTCAACTCGCACCCCAGCCAACTCGGACCTTATTATTGTCGCGGCCGGAGAACAGGGCATGTTCGAATACTGGGCACGCTCACACCGTGTGGGTAATTTAGAATAGGAGTAGAAGTTAGTCACAGCTTAGATTTTTAGACTACAGTGACAGTCACAAACCACAGGCCTATTCCCGAAAGTGATACTGACAGCCTGAGACGTAAATGCGTGGGATCCGGGTCAACTCGCCCCTCAGCGAACTCGATCGGACCTTAATATTAGTGATATTAAGCCTATCTACAGGACCAGCTGTCAAAGCTGTTTTCAGGTGCTTAAGTGCACTAAAAAAATTAGTGCATTTAAAGGGACTGGCCCAGGCTAAAATCATCAACAAATCGGTGATTTTATTTCGGGTTCTTAATATGACCATATGATGTAAACATGTACATAGACTAGAACTGCAAATTTTTATAATTTTTGTGCTGCGCATTCATCAGTTAGACTAGATATAGAGACGAAATTCCCGCATTTCCTATTTTTGACATGGTTGTCAATAATTTAAATCAGGAATTTCGTCTCTATATCTAGCCTAACTGGTGAATGCGCAGCACAAAAATTATAAAAAATTGCAGTTCTAGTCTATGTACATGTTTACATCATATGGTCATATTAAGAACCCGAAATAAAATCACCGATTTTTTGATGATTTTAGCGTGGGCCAGTCCCTTTAAACCGAGTAGGTGCATTTTTATTTTTATGTGCCCTTAAAATTTGCGTTTCAGGTGCATGCACTTAAAATCACTAGTGAACCAAGGAAATTTTAAGTGCAGTTGGGCCTTAACAATTCTAGTCCCTAGTTGCTGAATTATTTCTTTAGTAGCTATATTAGTTGTTTAAAATCTCGTATTAATTGACTGTAGCTATAAGATTTTTCAATTCTGTTGTGGGACTAAAATTGGAAAATAAAAAATCCTGTAGGCCCACGTCTTGGGCTAGGACATATGTGACTACATATAATCTATAGATAGTCTAGCCTTTAGGTGGCCCGGACTATAATAAATTATTATAAATTATTTAAAAAATTAGTGCACTTAAACCGAGTGCATTTAAGTGCATTTTCATTTTTAAGTGCCCTTAAAATTTACGTTTCAGGTACATGCACTTAAAATGGCTAACGTTAGTGAACTAAGGGAATTTTAAGTGCAGTTGGGCCTTAACAATCATAGTAGGCCTAGTTGCTGAATTAATTTGCGTTTCAGGTGCATGCACTTAAAATCGCTAGTGAACTAAGGAAATTTCAGTGCAGTTGGGCCTTAACAATCATAGTATTTGCTGAATTATTATTTTAGTAGCTATATTAGTTGTTTAAAACCTCGTATTAAGACTAGCTATAGGATTTTAAAATCCTGATGTGGAACTAAAATTGGAAAATTTAAAAATCCTGTAGGCCCAAGTCTTGGGCTAGGCCCTATGTGACTACCTATAGTCTATAGATAGTCTAGCCTTTAGGCGGCCCAGACTGCTAAGGCCTTCCGATAAATGTCAATTGCTCTGAAACATCTTTGAATAGTCATTATTTATAACCTTTCCATTCCACTCATATTATATGGTCATTTTTTGTTATTGTAGTTTTGTATCTAACTTGTCATTATTTAGCTCTTTATTTATTTTAAGTATTATAATTTTTTGTTGGTATCAAGCATCAAATGCGTCATTTAGTTAAAAAGTTAGTATGTTTTTGTTGTTATAGATTGATATCTAACTCATCATTTTTTTGAACTTGTTATTTGTTTCTAGTTTCATAATTTTGTCTCCATATGCCAGCCATATGCAATATCGTCACTTTTTTGTTATTGTAGTTTTGTATCTAACTTGTCTTTATCTAGCTCTTTATTTATTTTAAGTATTATAATTTATGTTGGTATCAAGCATCAAATGCGTAATTTAGTTAAATAGTTAGTATGTTTTTGTTGTTATAGATTGATATCTAGCTCATCATTTTTTTGAACTTGTTATTTGTTTCTAGTTTTATAATTTTGTCTCCATATGCCAGCCATATGCAATATCGTCACTTAATTACTTAGACAATCCAAATAATTTGCCATATTTGCACTTTTGTTTCTTTTATTCTTAATTCTCACCCTTAAGTAACGATCACATTTCTGCCATGCAAAGCAAAAAGGCAGTATCTGATTACTTTACAAGTAAGCAGATACTGCATTTTAGCTTTGCAGAGCAGATTTGATTTATTTTTATAAATACATTTTGTTTTAAGCCTTAAAGTAGGCCTAGGTAGTTGGTGAAATAAATTATATGTACCTTACATTTTCTTTCACTATTTTATATTAAAGGGACTGGCTCAGACTAAAATCATAGAAAATCGGTGATTTTATTTTGGTTTATTAATGATGTAAGCATGTCCATATACTAGCACTGCAAAAGTTTTTTTAAATTTTTGTGCTGCACATTTACCAGTTAGGCTAGATATAGAGACAAAATTCCTGATTTCTTATTTTGGACAACCAAAAATAAGAAATACAGGAATTTCGTCTCTATATCTAGCCTAACTGGTAAATGCGCAGCACAAAACTTAAAAAAAACACTTTTGCAGTTCTAGTCTATGGACATGTTTACATCATATGGTCATATTAATAAGCCAAAATAAAATCACTGATTATTTTATGATTTAAGCCTGAGCCAGTCCTTTTAAATAAATTAGCCATGATTGCACTTTTGTTTCTTTCGTTCTTAGTTCTCAACCCTGCATTAACATTACATTTCTACCATGCAAAGCCAAAAGGCAGTAGTTTGATTACTTTACAAGTAAGCAGATACTGCTTTTCAGCTTTGCAAAGAAGATTTTATTTCTTCTTTGTCATTTTTACAAATACATTTTGTTTTAAACCTTAAAGTAGGTAGTTGGTGAAATAAATATTTTTATATGTAACTTATATTTTATTTCACTATTTTATTTTGAATAAATCTTTTTACCATATAAAATCTGTTATTATTTGTATACTGACAATATTTCCATTCATTCCAGCCAACCTATACAATGCAACAACATTCTTTTCATACATTATTTTTGCCCCCACATCTTTTTTTCCACCCTTAAATTTTTGCCCCAAAATCATCTGCCGTTCAAATTTGAGCTAAATTGATTTTTTTACAAAAAATTTGATTATCAAAAGAAAATGACCGAGGTAACCCATAATAGCCTGTAAAAAGCCCTCAACAATTTAATGATTTTCCATTATTTTTGTCATTTATTCACTGCTATGTGATTGGATAGGGCCTACGTATAGTGTTCGTATGCTCATGGAAAACCTACAAAAGTTATTGAATTTTACTTTTCTTCTAAAATCATAGAAATAAAAAATACAGCCTATCTTGATTTTTCTTAAATATATCCGCATTAGTTTTTAAGATCCTCATTGTATCTTGTAGAAACTAAGAGGCATACCACAGCCTTAATGAAAAAACTACATTAACTATGCAGTAGTGATATGTAACCTACCCAATTACATGTATAATTTGGTCATTTTTCTGGATAAAAGAAATGACCGTAAATTTTAAGAAATGAAATGACCGTAAAAAAAATGTGATCCAGGAGTAGCAAAGCTGTACAAAACACAAAATGTAGGCCTATAGCATTTTGAATTTTGTCGATAATTTTCATTTCTTCAAATTATTAGCAAGTCATAATTAGATACCTCAATATATCTATATATTAACAGCAGATAAAAAAAATATTTTCGGGAATATTGTGTTTTCGGTCAAAAAAGTATGCCCCCTATGTAAATCTGTCGCACCCATCCCATCTTTGTAAACCACGATACATAATATTTTTTCTTAATTTGATAGTCATCCGCTCTCCAAGTCGTATCATAATTACACAAACTTGGAATGGATAAGTATTGACACAATTACTAACAGATAGCCCAAATTATGACTTGTCCCTTTTTTGTATTCGTCTCAACAGTAGTCGCTTACTAACAAAATTAGATTGGGAATTGTGTTCTGCATTTTTTGAACAGTAAAATCAATTTGATAATTTTTCTTCCAACACCTCAACGGACTAAACCTATCATCATTTTTTCCTTTCATATTAACTGCTCAGAACTCGACATTATAACTTGAATTTCACTTGAAATATTTCTTCCATAAACAATATCGCCTCTTAAAAAATCCCTCAGCACTTAAAAAATATTTTGCGCGCGACTATTACCATGTGATGCCTTGCATCACCTATCGTACTTGTAGTTCCTAGTTTTGAATGTCGAACTAGTAACTAGTAACTTGGTGGTCTACCGTCGCTGGGTATCGGTGATGATGCAGAGGTGTCAAACACATGGCCTGACTGCATGAGCCCGTCAGCGTCTGCGCCCTGTCTCTCCATGCAAGGCATGGCCAACGCTGTAACGATGTTGGCTACTGGTTGATCATATTGACATACATGTTAATTTACAGATTTAATGTATGGGTTATAAATGTGAGCTGACTAGACCAACTCACTCGAACGTTGAACTAGTACCTTGTTACTTATTCAAATAATGAACTAGGAATTAGTAGCTGGTTACTTATTCGAATGTCGAACTAGGAACTAGGAACTAGTAACCAAAATTACCGACCTAAAAAGACACTCTGGAAAGCGAAATGGTTGATTTTTCTCATTTCAAAGATGTACTCATTCAATCATCACAACCATTTCACCTCCATGTCACGAATCACTATACCTGTCGCCTGCTGTAAAAGATGCCGGAACCAACTGCTTCCTGACCCGGGGAAGCAAGCTAAGTAGGTCAAAGTCAGCCTCTCTCTAGACACATGTGGTTGTACTTTGCTACACCCTGCGGCTGTTATGTCACTTTTAGATGATACAATAGTATCATGATGCATATGGGTACCATTACCAGTATGAGTACCATGATCAGCATGAGTATGAATACCATCACCAGTATGGTCACCATGATCTGTATTAGTATCATGATCAGTATGGGTACCACCAACAGTATATACAGAACTTTCAGAGTTTGAATTGTATAGAATGCTGTTGTTGCGAGACATTCTATTGACCGCCAACATCACCATGCAGATAAGGATTGCCATGGCAATGCCATGTATCACCCTCCTGGTTGTCATTTTAATGTTAAATGCGTTGTAGCGTCATTGTAAGAATTCCACCATTTGATATCGACGCCAACTGAAATAAAAAACAACGCATTCATCGTTTATGAAATATTTTGATATACAATAAAATAATATAGTGAAAAGCATACGAGTTTCACGAACTGGATCCTTAAAAATAGTTACATCATGTATCATGGAGTGCATAATGAAATCTGGAAGAGAATAGAAATGTCCGAACGGTACGAAACGGAACGAAGAGATCAGAAACCAGGATTCAAATTACATAGCAGAAGTGGAATATTTGTGTTTGACAGAAAATTAATAATTTAATTATTACAATAAAATATTAGCAATAAATGACCTATATGTGATGTACCTAGTCGCTTATTTATACATACAAAACAATTGATTGCACTATCAAATCTGTTTTGCTATGAATATTGATGATTTTTTTACATGATTCCTTCACCACCAAAGTTGTTTTTCCACCAGCAAAGGTAATGTGTTAGTTAATGTGAATGTTGATTTTTCACCCTGATGCTGAGATTGAGTAATAATTTAATTAGAATTAGCTAAAAAATGTAGCATAATACCTGCTAGATTGTCACCTTTGCTAGCTCGTACATAATCCTGAATATCGTTTACTGTTTTCCAACATTCTATTTTCACACTCTCGTGCAAGACCACACAGTAACAACTGCTTACACTGTACATGTGAACCTTATTGAATCTTCAGAATCCATGAGCCCTGCGAGCAAAGTAGACCACCTTATTTTTCCTGAGAGTTCAGAGCAAGCAAGACACGTTGATCCCGTGTCGGCGACACTGGCCCAACATTGAACGAGCATCTGTTCAAAGTCTCGTGTTTGCCCTTTTGTGGCCGTGTGAATAGAAATGTGTGTAGCCTATCAATTGCCACTCCGATTATTGATCAGGTATGAGTGCATCAGTCCATGAGATAATGACGCAGTTAACACAAGATTTTGACCCCATTTTGGTTTAAAGTTGGCCTACCATCTGCGATGCTGGTCCAACATCAAACCAGCACCAGAAAATGTCTTGAGTGCAGTGAACACTCAGGAACACAAGACTTCGAGACAAGCCATTAAGCCTGGAGGATATGTTATTTGATATATCTCTATCATAAACATGAAAAACATGTTTTTATCTTGTTTATGGTCTATGAAGTGTATCCGTGGATAGCCACAGGCTAGACCACAAGCGGGCGATAGCCTTTTGCTCTGTTTAGTCAGTTTGAACAAACTGCACCATTACACAGTGTGAAATTGGGGCGAAAACAGGCGATTTATTTTAGATCGGTGCAATCAAGAGATATGTCGCTCATATTACACGGAATCATTCAAAGTAATTTTCAACTTGTTCATATCAGTATATAAACTCACTTTTTATGACCGCCGTCTCACATTATTAGAACAAGCCGATCAACATAAAGTGTATTTTATAGACAATTATCCACGATGGACATATTTAAGTATCATTTTCTTGTGGCTCATTATCTTTAGTATTTATATTGTTCCCAGACTTAAAGCCCATTGGTCCTTATTAGGTTCATTAGACCCAAAGTCCATTAATCAGTAGTTAAGGTTCATTGGTTCATAAATTATAATTACACTATAGGCCTAGGCTACTAAATTAAGGAGCCGCCCGCCAGTGAATTCTCAATCAATTTTCATGAAAGTGTATACGTAATAAATTATAATCGGCGATTACTCGCGAAAATTTCGACAAATTTTAATAAGTATTTCAAAAGTTAGATCTGTGTGCACGTCCATCATAGACATATGTGATATTAAGTTAAACGCCAATCCATTTATAATGGAAAAAATAAAATTTCTGAATAGTGTAATACTCATATACATAAATTACGAGATAAAAAAAATTGTCATCCTTAAATTCTCCGAAATCGTACTAAGTCACTCAAATTCTGATCTTCCTATTTACGATCATAGTTTTCTGTGGATTTACATGTATGTCTGTTGTTATATTATATATGTTTTCCAAATTTGCATGGAAATGCGCTTTTATAAATTGAAGACTTCTTTTCACAAATTACAAACAAAAATGCTTATATTGAAATTGGGGCAAGCCCTTTTCTTCAGGTCCTGGATTCACCACTACATCACAACTTGTCATATCCCGCGTATGATTTGTAAAAGCAACAATAGTCAAGCAGATAAGCTGTCTTCTGTGATGGCATCCTTGGCAAAATCACGTTCTGTGCTTGGAGTTTGTTCATGGTGTCGAGTATCACCTGCTTGTGGTGTCTGGAATGTCACTTTAATCTCTCTGAGTGATAGAGCCACCTCTGACCCACCATCCAGTGATTGAGAGCAGCTGGTTATCAGTGAGATCAACAACTCCTCCATCACCTTTGATAATTTTGTTTTCCTGCTCATGGTATTGGGCCAAAGCTATTAGTCCAGGCATTTTACGAGAAAAAAGGGGTCAACCTTAAACAAATTGCAATACAAGGTTTTGTTTCTGTTTTGGTTTCAGGGAAATGTCCTCTATAGCAGAAAAAAAATCGTAAGGAATCCTCCCAGGCCAAACTTGTGAAAATCGTCATAGTTTGTCCCTACCCCCAAACCTGTCTAAAATTAGGGGGTATAGGTTATGCAAACGTCTGTCGTTGATGTTTTGCTTAGCCGATCTGTACTTACGATATATCATATAACAGATAATTAAATTCCCGTTCTAATAATATATCACATGAGTTTTCTGTGGATTTACAAGTATGTCTGTTGTTATATTATATATGTTTTTTTATCAAATTTGCATGGAAATGCGCTTTTATAAATTGAAGACTTCTTTTCACAAATTACAAACAAAAATGCTTATATTGAAATTGGGGCAAGCCCTTTTCTTCAGGTCCTGGATTCACCACTACATCACATTTTTTTCATATCCCGCGTATGATTAAATTCCCGTTCTAATGATATATCACACATTGTAGTAGAGTAAGCAGTTGTCTCTCCATAAACGCTCAAACATGATTTTGTTATTATAAATAATCAATATGAACAACAAAACAAGCGATCCAACATGGTGAAAGAAAAATACTTAAGAAAATGATTGGACATATCCATATCTGCCCTATATTTTCTGAACCCAGATGTGTGTATGCTCAAAAATGAGTGCTATTTATATTTATAAAATGTCCTATATTTTTTTAATGAAAACATATTGAAGCCTCACATGAAAATTGTATTGAGCATGGGCTGAAATGTAAAACATGATTTTTTTCTCGGAATTTTTGTGTATAATTTTTCATCCAAGGGCTGCCAAACTGTAAAGAAACCCCCGCATTTTCTATGTTTTTTCGCACAAGAAAGCACAATTGTTTATTTGAGCAAGGTTTTTATTATATATTTTTTTCTAGTGTTTTTAGAAAGAAATACCCTTTATTTGACCTTTAAATACAAGATTTCCGTCGTTTTTTTATATATTTACTGTTACTATAAGTGTACCGCTAAAAATATTGATGATAGTATGCTTTATTTGTGTTAACATAGTGGACCAGAAAAAAAAGTTACTGACGAGTAAATTTGAATGAAAAAATCCAAAATGGCCGCGAAATTCACCTTCACATGAACAAGAAACAAAAAGACTACCAAAATGTAAATAAAACATCGTTTTATTATTTGTACCACGAAATTGGACAATTTTTTATTTTGTATGACTTGGGGCCCAAAAAAAACATTCATGCTGTTTATTGTTCATCGTCTGACCTATAGTTTATCGTAAAATCCAAGATGGACGCCATTTTACATATTTACTATAAAAATAATTATGTCATTTTAAATACTAAGCAAATCATATAGTTAGAATATACTGTGATTAAATACAGTTTAGAATGACTTGCAACCTAATCTGCCGTATTACGTAGTCTACTTTTTAGTTTTCCATTAAACACATGTTATTTATGATATAATAGTTCACGTGCATGAAAACAGCTTTTATTTTTGTGTTGGCGGTAACCATTTTGAACTTAAAGGTCAAATATAGGTCATTTTGATCGAAAAACATGAGACATACATTTATGAACTCTAAATCATGCAGAAACCATAAATCGTGCAATAATATGTAACAAAAATATAGAAAAGATGTGGTTTTGGCGGCCATTTTTTGTTTTGCCTATTTGAAGGTGAATGACAACAAAGATAGAATGTTAACGGACATATTTGAATTCAGCACACCCAAATTATGTAAAAACAAGCGCAAAAAATAATTTGCACTAAAATGTCGAGCAAATTTCAATGTTTTATATTTCAGCCCAGGCTAACTGCACACATTTTCGAAAAAGGCTGCAATATTGTCTAAATTAAAAATCTATGCCATGTACAAATCTAAATAACACTCAGTTTTAAACAAATACACATTTGGGTTCAGAAAATATAAGTTGAATATAGATATGGCCAATAATTATGTTTTATTAAGTCGTTTCCGCTGACCATGTTAACTAGCTTGTTTTGTTGTCGATTTTGATTATTATGTAATAAAAAAACATGTATTTGTAGAGAAAAACCTTTAATCCCCTGCATCATGCAGGGCGGGGGCCCTAAGGTAGTGGTTAGCACCGCTGCCTTTCACGCCAGAGTTCGGGGTTCGGTTCCCGGTCTCGGCGGTTTGAAAGAAACAAAAATGTTTCTTCCCCATCCACGTGTGAAAGTTAGTATTGTGGGGAGCCTCCGTGACCGAGAGGTAGCGTGCTCGGCCTCAGACCGCCAGGGATCGAATTTCGCATCCTGTGTCTGGAGGACAGTGTCATCTCAATCATCTCACCATCCTCAGGAGGTTCTCCTGGCCCAGTTTAGCCTATATGTGCACAAAGGTGGCCTAAAGCTCGATTCATTTCATTTGCATCATGCAACACATCATTAGAACGGAAATTCAATTATCTTGTATATGGTATATTGCATGTGTAGATTAGTAAACACGAATAGCAACGACAGACGTATGCGTAATCCTACCCCCTATTTGAGGACAGGTTTGGGGGAATGGTCAAACTATGCCGATTTGTCCTTAGGACTTTTTTCTGTCATAGAGGACATATCCCTGAAACCAAAACAGAAAAAAAAATCTTGTATTGCAATTTGTTTAAGGTCAGGCTACATTATGCCTCGACTATATCGATGCGAATACATGACGTGATTTCTGCACAACAAAATTGCCGGCTTGGAATTCTTTGTATACACTAGAATGGATATCTTTCAGACAAAGTATGTCTCTAATGTGAACAGGAAGCCACCTGGCATAATTGCTATGGTCAAGAGCGAACAGCCTTGGGATAGGGCGAACAGCTCTTGAAATTCTTTGTCTACAGTATAATGGATAGATCAATATTTATTGACGACGGTAAGTCTATGCAGACTTATGCGTCATTAAAATGAACATATGTACAAGACTATATACAGCAGGATTAGTTCGGTAAAATATGCATGCTAAGTTAACTTAAACATGTTAAAATCAAACGACAATATTAGTAAAACAAGCACAGGTTAAATAAAATATGCCTCAGAACTATTTAAAATAACAGTATTGACATTATATTTTTAAGTTTCCCGCACCAAAACCAGAGATAAAATAGCTACTGCGTATAGCAAAAAAAACCTCTGGAAAGCGTAGAAACCGAGTAATTACATAATGAGTGAGAGTATGAATAAAGAAGAAAATAATAATATTAGTTACATTGAACATGTTAAAAAGACAATCTAAAAAATGTATTGACTGGCGTCAGCTCGAAACACCAAGATGATTAGAGGAATCACCAGCCGCACCAGTCGCTGATACCACAGTGGTGTTCCCCCGACAGCATGGATGATTTCATGAGTGGATGATTAGAGGAATCACCAGCCGCACCAGTCGCTGATACCACAGTGGTGATCCCCCGACAGCATGGATGATTTCATGAGTGGATGATCAGAGGAATCACCATCCGCACCAGTCTCTGATACCACAGTGGTGATCCCCCGACAGCATGGATGATTTCATGAGTGGATGATTATAAGAATCACCAGCCGCACCAGTCACGCGCTTAAGGTTTGAAAACAGCTATAGGTGTATTTTGATAAGCATATTACTAATGGTCGATGTGTAGATGACATAATATATATAAATTTGTCGTCGTTTGAGAGTGAGCCAAATTCGCTGTTGAGTAGTTTGCTTTCGGCAAGTAAACTAGTTCGCTGCGTAGCGAAGTAAGAGCAAGTAATTAAAAAATGAATTTCGTCATTAACAGAGTTTGATGTACATCTTTGACATATGCGCTGTTCTAGTGGTAGTTTTTGCGGCTTGACATGCCTTCCTCGTTCAATTTCTAGCATATGTGAGCTCATTCCTAATCTTGATAGTGCCTTCATCCACCTTGTGTCGGGGATGTAAAACAGATATTATTCTAGCGAGTGTTCGAATTTGAACTTTATGTACGTTCGTAATTTTATGGAGTGTCGGGCTTTGATAGATCAATCAATTTTATATGTATTAATCAAACATAATTTAACTTGTTTGATGAGACGATTGGCATTCTCTACCCTATGATTTTCCCAAACGTCGCGGTGGTTTGTTCGGAATAATAATGACCTGATGTGAGAGCACCAATTCGTTTCACCAATAAAGTCAAGAGACGCCAGTGAGTTGTACACAATTCTCAAATAAGAGCTTCTAGGCAAGGAGATCAAGCGAATCCAGTATTGCAAAGCTAGAATTTGCTGTTTTAAAAAGAGAGGATACCTTCCTGTATCCCCATAAATAGTAACTGATGTGGTTTGTTGTTTGACTCCAAGCATATTTTATAAGAATGATAAGTGGACTGTCTCAAAGTCCAATATTTCTTTACCAATAAATAGTACCTCGTTACCATACATCAGTATTGGCTCTATTTGGGCTTGGAATACTTTTAGAGATAATTTTGGCGTTAGATGTCCTAAGTTGTGACTATAATTTCTAATTGTGAATATTGGTTTGCGAGCTTGTTCAGCCAGATACGAATGGTTTTTTACAAATATATTTTTATTATTACTACACCAAAGACATAAATATTTATATTTGTCCACGATTTCTAGCGTATTTTCGGCCAGTGTGAAAGAAAATGAATGTTTAGCATATATTTGGTTGTAAATTACTATTTTTGTTTTAGCAATGCTTATTATCAGATCCCATATTTCACAGTACTTGTAAAACGGGTCAATTTGTGCCTGTAGGCTCTCTGCAAATTCTGAAAAGAGGACTATGTCGTCGGCAAATAGGAGGTACGCAAGGTATATGTCTCCTATCTTAAGACCGTATTTAGGATTTAATTTTTTTCCGAGATCCTTTTGAGTGGGTGAAAATTCGGATTGAATAATTTGGCGGTTAAAGGGTTAATTGATACAGGGTGATTATTGGTAAAAGAGATTGGCAGTTCAGATATTTCCCTTCTTTTATGGGTAGGAAAATCCTGAATTACAGCACTTCGGTCAACCCCATCTACATCTGCACTGCAGAAATGGCAGTATACCTACCATGAAGTGAATCCTTAGTAGTTATTGAACATGTTGGTCTATGCTATGTTGTCTACATTCCCTGTTGTAAATATTTATTTTCTTAGCTTTATTGGACATAACACACCTTGTTCGTATAATTGACAGACCCTGTTGGCCCTATATGTAGAGATATGTAGAGCTCGGGTCATAAGATACCGCGTATACACATGCCAAGCTGTGTCAATAAGAGTTCTCTTTTGCGTTTCAGCATAGTTGACCGATGTTATGTAGACTGCTAGGGAAGTTTCTTTGTCTTGGTTATTAAAATTCTAACATGTAAGCGAAAGCAAGGCTAATTTCATTATTTTCATAATTATCAAGTGAAATATTTATTATCCTTGTGCATAAATAGTTTTATAAATAAATAGTTTTATTGAGATGTTTGACCCTTAAAACATGGGGATAGACAGAATTCTTATGAGACTACCATTCATAGAATTGTTTTTCTATTTTTCATCAACTAATGGCGGCGGTAAATTGCGAATTTTACCTACAAGCAGTGAAAAAATTGCTTGGGGCTTGATCTTGTTGGATTCTACAGATATTGTAGTATTAGTGCACCAAATTTCATACTTTGAACAACTCAATGATATTTCAGTGCTTACAACTGCTTGACTACAAAGACAACACACACATGAACATTCTCACCTTTAACATGTTTAACCAAGACGTAAACAGTTGTCCTAGAATACAGCGTGTGTGTTATTCACAAAAGAAATAAAGTTTTTTTCCGTGGTGAGTATTAAAAAGCCACCCTGAATATCATCGTCGAAGTGATGAGCTAAAATACCGCATTAGTGAAATATTGTAGCCTATTGTCTAGCATACTATATACCCAAGAAATAGTTATGTTTCAATGTTTTACTGACGCGATTCACAACTTTATATGAGTGAAAATAATTCAGATTTGACAAAATGGAGGTCAAAGATTTTGAAATATTGCTGATTAATGTCATGTTTTATTTTTAACGTGTTTGAAAGCTAGTATTTAAAAATACATATAAAAAAATATAAAATGCGAATATCACCGTGACAATGAAAGCTAGAATTTGCAATTACCATTAAATTGCCGTTTAAAGTTATAAATGGCACTGGAACTAATTAAACCGTCTGTATTAATACTCTTCTTATATATTTTTTTAAAGATGAATTTTGAAGTGAAAGTGGTTTGTTGTATGTTCCAAACTGATTTCAAAATTGTTATTTACGAAGGCTTGATATAACCATTTAACCCGCTGAAACTTCCAAACATACTGGACACAAAAAGCTAATTAAAAGTTTAAATGTTATATTGTCGTCAAAATAAATCATAAACACCAATAAATAGAAGACTGAAATGATAAAATTAATTGAGATTGATGCCTTGTCTAACAAGTTACCTGAAAATATTTCAATTGCTTACCCCTTGTTTCTTTAGTCTAATAATAATTATGTTATATTCGTTTTTTTTATTCTACTAAGTTTGTGAACGATACAAACATTAGCCACAGGTTTTTCTCCCGATGTGTAGTTTTAAAAAATCAACAATATTACAGCGAAATATGTGTTTTTGATTAAAGAACCATGGGTGATAATCTGATAATGGAAAATTCTACCTCAAGCTTGTTAAGGCTGCACTTATAACAATCGTCATGCTAGGGCACCATGGACGGGGTTCAATAGACATTATGCTCTGGGGCACCATGGTGTCCCATTAAGTTTCTACGCCTTATTTATCACTCTCAGCACCCTTCGAGTGCTAGGGTTCACTCAGGGGAGAGGCTATTGGCTATTGGCCACAATGACAAGATCATGATCACCTAAAATAGTATCCAGTGTTATCCAGTATCCAGTGTAGTATCCAGTGTTAGTTTTTCCATCGGACCAATGGTGGCTCACTGATGCAGTGATCACTGCCAGTGGGTAGCCAGCGGTCGGCCAGTGGGGTGCCAGAAAAAACAATGGTGGTGGTGGGCTGCCGGTGGCCGATGGGCAAGCTACCAGTGTCCAGATAGCAGAAATTCAGTGGGCTGTCGGCGGTCCACTAGTGAAGGGGCTTGTCCGCTGACCCCCCAGCTGATGTAGGCCTATATGGCTGTGAATGAGATGGTGCTAAGCTGCTAGCAGCCCGCCGGGGGCGCACTGTCAGAGATGGCTGTAGTCAGTGAATCGCTAATCAATGCCTTTGTCCAAACACATGAGGCTTTTGGGCCGAGTTAATTATTGATGTTGATGGATAGAGCATACGGCCGAGGGGTCCTTCCATCAATTGATGGCTATTTTTCTGTCAAGACAAGACCTGGCAGTGTCACCATGGAAGTTGCAACTGAGACTAGAAATTCAAGTTCAATGCAGACTGCTAAATATCTTTTAGTAACGTTTTCATATAATTCTGTTAGTGATATGTATGAATGACATAATCTCATAGTAAAGTATCCCATATCTGCAAAAAATGATGTTCAAGACATGCCACCCCTTGCCATGCTAACTTGATAACTGTAGGGTATAATTTTCTGCTCATTGTAGTCTATAGTCAGTCATTTAAAAATTATATGCATAGTGGACAAATCTAATATTTTGATGTGATGTGGGCCTACCTAGCCTCTACCTAGGCATTCCCCCCAATGAAGTTAGGCCTAAAACACATACTGTGTAACAGTCGACCCGTGCTGGTTTGGACAACATCCGATGCGATAGACCTACGCCTCTAGAATTGGAGATTTAATTCAGCTCTATGATAAATTTATTTTGTTGCCGGTCCGACATGACAAACTTAAAATTGGGACATTTCCAACCTCAGTCAAGGTGAAGCTGTGGCAAGAGGATGAGCATCATTTAATTACCCATTGATATCAGTCTTGATATAGATAAAATAAACACACAACATTCCTCGCTCATTTACTGTTGTCGCCGTTGCATGGTGTGTGTTGCGATCAACAATAAAAATCACAATTTTATCAAAATCACAGATTTGATACGCATATAAGGGCATGCCGTTATGAGCGAGTATGCCATTCTGAATGACACACCCTTATAAGTGAACAGTTTGTAGTATTTCCCTTTGCCCCAGCTACATGAGGCCTTTGGTCCTAAATAATTTTACATTTCCCGAATCAAACATGTAAACATAGGCTGCTCATATTTCACAAATAAGACAATAACCATAAGTGGTAGATCTCTCCATTATCTGGAACATTACCATTACCATGCAACCGGCATGGTGTCGACACAGAATTATGCATTCCTGATCGTCTCAATTTTTTTTTAACCTTTTCACTACCATACATGACGGAAATTTCCGTCGTCATTCGTCAATGAACGTAACCATAAAATGACACAAATTTTCGTCAAATATATACCACATTTATGTATTTTTCGTCATTTGAAGCTGGAAATTGCGTTAGCAATTCCAGCTTCAAATGACGAAAAATAGAACTCCTACACCAGTATATCTGGATCCTGGCATGCACTCCGGCCTGGAAGTCAAAGGGTTAATGTGAACTTAATGTTGTAATTGTAGAATCAGGTCCCTACTATTATTAAATTGTCCCTCGCCACTGTGTCAGCATAATGTACCATTAGTATATAACTAAATATATAATTTAATTGTCCATTTTTATTTGAATATCCTCAAAAACAGATGTAGGAGCTTTTTAAGTGTGTATCGGCTTTGGCACACAGAAATCTGAACATCTTACGTAGTTTTCAGGGTGTTCCAATCGCGATCGTACGATGTTCGTAGATGTTTTTACATCATTCATTTTATTTCTTACCACCTTTTTACATGTTTTATGAAGTTGATAAGGTTCGCAAGAGACGCACCTGAAAACAGTATGTGATGTTCGTGTATGACGCCTGTAGAGCTCCCATCATTTATTGATGGATATGAACATAATGGAATACGCGTTATATTGACCGAAATATATTACACTACCAAGCATTAACTCTGTTTTAAGGTTTGGGCAATGTCGCCAGCGATTACTGAACACTGAAGCAATGTTAAGTGTTAGCGACAGCGACATGTACGATGATGGGCCAACATTGAGAAGACACTGGATAGTTCGCTTTCTCTGGATTTAAGCTGTACCTACACAATTATTTTAGGAGCTTAAACCTTTATTAGATACGTTTTCTCCTTTTAATTTTCACCCACTTGAAGTTGTGTCTCGCTACCGCGACCCACAACTTCAAGTGGGTGAATATTATTACTCTCATTAATTTTGCTTATTTTGAGACTAACCAATTTTTTGCAAATCGTATAAACATTACTTTCACTTATAACATGTATAATGACTCATTCATTCCCAATAATCAATGAATTGATCTGCCAATTAAACCGATTAAAATATTATGATATTAACCTACCATAAAATTAATATATCTATATGAATTCACCGTTACAAAACAAGCATAAAAAAATGTATCCTGTAGGCCTACGGTAAATTTACAAAAAATAAATAATTTGATTGTATTCTGATTAAAATTGTCGGTGACTGATTTATTTCATGTCTTGGAAAAGTAATATTAATACATTTTAATCTGTTGTGTTTCTTCACCGTGTGAATAAGCATGTCGTGAATTTATATATCTTCCTCGAGTATAGGAAATAAGTCTTAATTTCATGTCGTGGAAAAGTAATATTAATACATTTTAATCTTTTGTGTTTCTTCACCGTGTGAATAAGCATGTCGTGAATTTATATATCTTCCTCGAGTATAGGAAATAAGTCTTTAGTATTAGTTAGTTTGCCATTGTGGCCAATTCATGCATAGAAATCCATGTTCGATACGCTGGATGTATCCTGGAGGTCATCGCGTAAGCGTTTTCATTGACTCTTTCAGTGCGGGGACCGTCTTTATACGTCAGATTCTGACGTATAAAGACGGTCCCCGTACTGAAGGATTTAAGATATTTCTAATGGCCGTAGACACATAACATAGGTATTCAAATTAATCAGAAAGAGCTAACCAAGTGATTTATGATGATTTTAAATTGAAATAACCCCTTGGTCTCCATGGTTTAAACAAAACTATTTCAGCGTTGTAAGGACTAATCAAATAAGATGTATTGGATGAGACATGGCACATTAAATGTGCTAGATTGGCATATGTGTTGATTCCAATTGTACAATATCATGATTATGTAAGTATGATTTACCCACTCGAAGTTGTGGGTCGCGGTGGCGAGACACGCCTTCCAGTGGGTGAACAATTCAGTGTTTTAAGGGTTAACCCTTTGACCGCCAAATTATTCAACTTGAATTTTCACCCACGTGAAGTAAGTGAGTGAAAATTATTCAGATTTGACAAAATGGAGGTCAAATCTTTTCAAATATTGCTGATTGATGTCACATTTTATCTTTAACATGTTTATAATGTGGTACTTAATGTGCTAATTAAATGAAAACTCGAATATATGCGGCACCGGCGGTTAAAGGGTTAATAGACAAAACTTAGTGATACGCTCTGCGAACCTGTCATTATTTATTATTGATAGGTAAAAAATAACTACTGATTGTTGTGAAGCATTGATCGTAAACTTGTTGTCGTGATATTCGTAGCATACATTGTGCTACATATAGTCACTGTCATTGTTGGGGTTCTCTTTGTGGTTGAAATGAAAGACAGGTTTATGGCGAGTATTGGACGAACGTACTTGAGTAAAAGTAAAAGTACAAGTACAAGTACTGGCTTTTAAAAAAAGTACCCGAGTAAGCATGAAGAATCTACAATATAGTCTGCTGCTTAAGCTTTATATATGCGTGTTGTTGTTGTCCAATAATCAGACACTAGGGTGTTCTACATGTGCAGAAACGTCATCTTTCTGTCAAATAAGCAGTGAAGAGGATGAGAGAAACCTGTTATGTCCAGGCATGTCATCCTGTCAAGTCCCTGTCACCAGATGTCCCGATGGCACCCTGCAGAAGACGTGTATCAGGAGTAAAACCACTAACTCTGCCAGCTTCCTAAATGCGGCAATATGGCTGATGATTTCGAATTCGAACAATCGGAATTCTATATTTCAACGCAGCAGTCGTACACTTACGTGAGAAAAATCTACCTGAAGTCCACATCGCGTATGTTTGAGTATTCGTTGAAAGCGATTGTCGCAGCGTATCATCTCAGTGATGATGTCTACAGCGCATCTTCCTTCCATGATTCTTGGCCTGGACATGCTCCATTCAGAGGTAGACTAGATGACTACTTCAATCTAGGCTGCGGTTGGTCAGCCGGTGTCGGTGACGCATGGTTACAGATCAGTCTACCTACAGCTGCTGCTGCTTACAATGTGGAGGGAATAGTTATTAAAAAGCGATGCGACATAACCCAGTATGCAACCAAAATAACCATTAAACGTTCAGATGATGGTCAACATTGGCAGGATGTACTGGTCAACGTAGATCTTGTCTACGAGCATGACACAGCAGTAGTGTTGTTCACGACCTCCTTTGATAGTCTATGTTGGCGAGTATACGTTGTTTCCTTCGTCAATCATGCATCCATGAAGTTTGACGTGATCGGAGGGTGATTGTACGCCGCAAAAAACATTTTTGGTAAATATCATGCCATTCGGATTTTTTGTTGTTGTTATATTGTTTTTAACACGTTTAACACCAATTTGCCATTATAGTGCACACCAAAGGCAATATCACCATAAAGACTGTCGTTAACGTGATCGCCTAGACACGAAAGATACACAATGTATAGCAGCAGAAAAAATGTATATTGGAATTTCATTCACCAGGGCGAATCGAGCCCAGACGTATCGCACTGCAGGTGATGGCTCTAACAATTGAGCCACGCCCCATCCTTATTTGGAATAAGAAGACGACATTATGCAGATTATAAAACCCAATAAATATTACGATCCAGACTACAAATATTTAGAGGACATTTAATTCTACAAACACTGTTGATTTAAATTACCAAAAGCGGGATTCGAGCCCCCAGACGTGTCGCGCTGCTGGTGATGGCGATAAAGCCATGCCCCAAGCCTACTCGGAATTGGAAAGAACATAATTATAGATAGGCTAATCCACAATTATTGTAATTGAGGATACACCAGCGGAAAAACAAATCCAGTTGGATGTTGCTGCTCATAAAGTCAGACATAAACAATAATATGAATCGTGAAAAAATATGAATCATTCAATAACTCCCATCAGTCATGTTGCGTGACATGTAGACAAATACATTTTTTTGTGACCCTTAGCATTATGATATAGCTTCAATATTATTGTGAGTCAGATAATATTACGTGGATGTATAAAGCTTTGAACCTTTAACCGCCAAATTCTTTAATTTGAATTTTTACCCACTTGAAGTTGTGTTTCGCTGACGAGATCCACAACTTCAAGTGAGTGAAAATTATTCAGATTTGACAAAATGGAGGTCAAATCTTTTCAAATCCTGCTGATTGATGGCACATTTTATCTTTAACATGTTTAAAAGGTGGTACTTAATGTGCTAATAAAAATTGAAAACCAGAATATATTCGGCACCGGCGGTTAAAGGGTTAACTTTATAATGTCTGTCTAAGCAATAGTAAGCAAGCATGACTATTTGATCAGATCAGATGATCAGATTGTGATTGTAATAATATAATCATGGTATTCTAATTTCCGAAGTACTTTCATCATTATATAGTATTCTAGTGGGACTATATATGACATTATATAACATGAAATTATACTTGTATGGTATTGTAGTGTATTATATAAATAGAATTATCTATGTATTATGTTTTCTTGCTAATGTATTTTTTGATGCCCGGTAACATGTAATTATAGTAATGGTGGGTAGAGATAAGCTAATGTCATTCTGTGATTAATTCTTAAACTGCTAATCACGACTAGTCATTTTTAATCTGTTTTATTGTCAAGTTAAATCACTGTCATCGGGAATGAAATGTGTGTTTTAACATCAAATTTTGCCAATGTGCGGTCTCAAATTAAACAAATATGAGTAATTTTTATCCACTTGGAGCTGTGAGTCGCGGTAGCGAGTCACAACTTGAAGTGGATCCAAATTTAAATTATTTAATTGTGCGCTTAAAGATCAGAAATAATCTAATGAGCGAGGGCGGAAATTTTTTTAATAAACTTTGAACCTATTTCTTCAAAAAAAGTTAACGAAGGCGATGAAAAATAACAACTTTGGATATATATCTGAAAAAAAACACGAAGAATACCAACATCAACATCAATTTACTTTATCCTTTATTTTATCCCTTAACCCTTTAACCGCCGGTGCCGCATATATTCTGGTTTTCATTTTTTATTAGCACATTAAGTACCACCTTTTAGACATGTTTAAGATAAAATGTGACATCGATCAGCTATATTTGAAAACAGTTGACCTCATTTTTGTCAAATCTGAATAATTTTCACTCACTTGAAGTTGTGGATCGCGTCAGCGAGACACAACTTCAAGTGGGTGAAAATTCAGATTGAATAATTTGGCGGTTAAAGGGTTAAAGCGCTGAATTATTATTATACAAACCAAGGGACTAAAGGGATTTTGCAATTTTGAAACATCATAAATGTTTTAGTTAATTCTGTCCGCTTCAATTGAATACCCGTGTTAGAGGTCTACGGCCATTATAAATAGTTTACTCCTTCAGCATGTTCAGTGAGGGGAATGACATGTTTTAAGCCATGCATTGTACACAGTTTTTGAGCTTCTTCAGCAAGTAGGATGCTAGTAATTCCAGTATGTTTTCTGATGTGATAAGATTATCTTCGATTGCAATGGCGTATCATTGTATATCTCTAATTGCATTAATTTAACCTACTGATGTATGTGGGAATAAAATAAATATAACTAATTTTAACTCATTGTTGCTGTGTAAGATTTTCAAAATAAATGTTGTTTTCTGACTATTACATTAACTTGAAGTTGTGGCTCGCTACCGCGATACACAACATCAAGTGGGTAAATTTACTCATAGCCTGTTTGTTTAATTTGAGTCCAAAATGTGCAAATCTCGATGCTCAAACGCCCATTTCAATCCCATTAAAACCACACCACCACATTATTCTCTTTGTCCGACCACTACATTTTAAGCCGGGAATGGAGAGTTATTGTTGACCTAATACAGACCAATTATCATGATTATCATGGTGGGCCTATGGTATTAAAATCAGTCAGGTGTGACCGAGCTGTTGATTATGAGGGATCCTCATTATGTTCGGATGTGCTTTAAGTCAGTTAAAACCCTCGGAGCTGTACATTCTTAGCTGTGGAAAAGGCCGAGGCCTTCGGCCTTGGCCTTTTCCACAGCAAAGAATGTACAGTTCCTCTGGCTTTATCCTATACACAACAGTGATTTGATCGGCTAATAAACATGATAAATGGATTCGAAACTAACATTGTCGTGCTTAACGGTGTATGGGTTAATAAAACAAGTAAAAGTTTTTCTCGCACTAATGCTGTTGGCTTTCACTACGAGATCAGCCCATCTAGCACTCTTTCCTATACGCTTCACTGCTCAGTTTGATTTTGCCGTTTCAGATAAATATTCGTACGAGAAAAAACATACTGCATCGTTGAGAACGGCGAAATTAACTGTTCTCTGAGCAATCGTCACCACATCAAGCCCTCGCCTTTGATGTGGTGGTGACTTGTGTCTTTTGAACGATGCCATATGCATATAAGATCATTGTTACCAATGTCAGTTAGTCATGGCAAGGAATTTTATGAATAATAGTTATTGGTCATATAGCAGTTATAACATAGAGTAGATTCCATGGCTATGTGCCAATACTCTATGGAAGGGATACCCCCCTCGGCCCTATATCAACAATGATTACGATTGTATATAAAAGTTATACTAAGCTATTGGTTGCTATGAACGTTTTGTATAATTCTGCTGCTAGTAAATTAATTTCATCATTATGCAGATTGATCATAGGTCTGAGTAATTGTTTGAAAGAAAAACGTTCCGTTTAATTGTTTCATTATTTTCACTAATGATTCAATCCCAGCTAACACGGGGCATTTACCCAATGTGGTTCCAATGTTTGGCCATCGTCGAAGACGGTGGTCCAACATTGGAACAGCATTTGGTGAATGCCTTTTGTTTGCTGGGAATTATATCTGTAATATATATACCTTTTACATCCTCACAAACAGATCCCAGCAAACACGGGGCATTCACCCAATGTTGATTCAATGTTGGGCCAGCGTCGAAGACGGTGGGGCAAACATTGAAACAGAATTGGGTGCATGCCCCCTGTTCGTTGGGATGTATTTTTTGCCGATAAAACATGCTAAACTACTTGTGGTGTGTCATTCGTTTTTTTGACACGCTCTCAGCTTTTGAAGTATTATTATTGGTGGGCCTTCAAAGTAACTCCCACCTAACGAATGTTATATTGTAAAGGTCAATCACTCGAGCATTTAAACAAAAGGAAAATCCAGTTTTCCAGAAAGAACGAATCGGCACGCACACCATGCCCACATGGCATGGACTTTACATATGTTTGCCAGAAAAAACGCGTGTTGACGCAATGATGGTCAAACCAATGGTGGTTGCTAGTGAAGTCCGGTGGCTCAATGTTGGGGCAGTTTGTCTGACTGTGGCCTACCGTTGTGATTCAAAATTGTGATTTTAGTTCATCCTTATATTCCAACACAATCGCTTGGATGAATGCATCACATAGGGGTCCAGTGATGAAGTTTGTAATCCCATAGTGGCAAATTTGAAATGTGCCATGCTTGCTTTCTAATTACCATCCGTGTTCTATTTGAGCGGTGATTAAATCAGGATTTCTTGTGTATTTATTAACGTATAAAAATTTAATTTAAAAAGTGACGTAATTTGATTTAGCCCATTGTGAGTTAAATTGTTGAAATTTAATTCGGACATGTGAATTGTTTTGCACGGTTGAAAGGGTCAATGAACATACACACTGCCAGACTTATTATCCGATCAGCGACGCTGTCCCAACAGTAAAATAACGTATGTTTTCTGCTGAGTACGCCATGATGTGGGCTGCATTATCAACCAGCATGATCAAACACTGACATACTTCCGACTCTCGATCCAGTCTTCGTTCAGGCAGCCAGAGGGGATAGTTCACCACGTCCAGTCACTTCAGCACCGGTGAGTCACGACAATTTAAAATGAGCTTTGTTTCCCATACTGTTTTATTGTAATGAACACGTTGAATTTACATTGACCGCGTTGACTGATTTTCTCTGTTTTAAATGTTTTTTTCTCAGCTAACATTGCGTGACGTGTAATATAGCCAGATTCACATTATTTTATATTCATTAACCAGGGTGAATGAATTTCGTGGATTCCTCAGTCAATTCTGAACCAATTTTTATGATATTTGCATACTCACTATTGGGGAGAGTTTTAGAAGGTATTTGAGGAGTTAGACCATTTGACATGTAATAAATTTCTGAGACAAAGTTAATGGGTTTATAGAGGGCGACATTTTGTTTTACTACCATGTTAAATAGACTAACTTTTAAAGTATACTATATTTTCAAATGAAATTCTTGGTAGTCGTCGCATCACTAGTAAATAGCGCTTGTAAAATTGCAGTACAATTGGTTGAGAATTGACTTGAGAAATCTACGAGAGTCATTCACCACGGTTAATGAGAATCCGACTATATGCCCACTCATCGTACACACTATTTCTAATGGTTCGTGCATTTTATAGACTACACTTCCTTGTAAGATATCATGTTTTTTTTCGTGTATAATTTTGGCATTGTATCACACCACTTATGATTATTACATTATTTAGTATTGATTATAATTTTTTCGATTTTTTAAAATACTTTTTACATAACATTATGGCTGCTTTCCACCTTGTACTTTTCTTAAAAGAATCTGGGTGATGTTAGAGGACGCATACGCCACTGGGTGTAGGTATCCTTTTACATGCTGTATTTGTATTTATTGTTAATTAGATTGTAAATGTTGTGTGTGTACGACAATACACCAATTGTAAAAAAGCCAGTCTTTTTAATTGCACCGAAGTACATGGAATAAAACTTACTGGGACATACCTATGGTTTATGCCATAATATATTTTCATTTGACGCTGGCGATAGTCAACAATGTCAGTTTAAAATAAACATGATAAATGCGAAATACAAATTCGGCACACTGCAATGGATAGTAGTACTATAATTTGTTCATTCTCACAGGTCTTTCTCCACATCGAATCCTAGCCATGGTGAACTACAAGTTGTATTACTTTCCCAGCAGAGGGCGCGCCGAGTATGTCCGCTACTTGTTCGCCTACGCCGGAGTCGAGTATGAGGACATACGCGTCAAACCAGAAGAATGGACGGACTTCAAGCCAAGTGACAACTACTAACTCTTATCTTGCTGATCACGACTATTGTCGTTTTTAATCTTTTTAATAGTCGACCAAATCACTGTTATTGGGAATAAAACGTGTGTCTAAACAACTCGATTTGCAAATATTTGTGCTAGAATTAAACAAATATGAGTAAGTTTCAGCCACTTGAAGTTGTGAGTCGCGACACACAATTTCAAGTGACTGAAAATGTATGTGGTTTGTGAAATTTAGTCCCAACATATATCAGTGTTTCAAGATTAAAAGCATATTTTAGTTCGAAAAACCTATGTTTATACGAGTGCTAATAAAAACAAGACTGTCTACTGTAGACGACATCAGTGCTCCATGTGATAAAGAACACTACTTTTTATAACTTATTATTGTTACAGAGATGCCTTTTGGACAGATGCCCGCACTGGAAATAGACGGAAAATTCTACGCCCAGAGTTACGCCATCTGTCGCTATCTCGCGAAAAAATTTGGTGAGTATGATAATTTATCGTGATTAATTAATGAACTAGCGCCAAGTTTTTAAATTTCCTGCTTCGAAGGAGACCGAATCGCCTATGATTTCTGAGGTTGAGCTTGCGTACGTACTCGACACTCAATCTGAATGCCTAGTAGGCATTAAGATTGAGATATCAATATTTTTTTAATTTCACCCTTTTAATGAAATCAATAAAATATTGATATTTTAAAAGGTACCAGATGATGTTTTTTTTAGCAATGACTAATAAAGCAGCCCTCGCCGAGGCGGGCTGCTCACTGTATTCCACACGGTCTGCCGCCGCCGCCGCCGCCGCCGCAGATACTTGTTTTCAAGATAGCTACTAAGCCATCACATGCATGCCAATGGGGAATTGTTTTGCTGATATTTTGATCCCCATAGCATCAACCATTTAATTACTATGGCCACTAACGAAGAAATGCTCGTTAGCGCGTTTCATGAAAAGATTGCCATCATCTTCTTTTAATTTGGCATATATGTTCAGCTATGTCAGCCAATGGCCTGATTAACTTTTGGGATCAAACAATTTCAAAATGGCCGTTTAGCGGCCCTTTTGAATTTTGTAATATTTACTTAACTCAAGAAATGCAAAATGACTGGACCATGAATATAAAACAAAATGTAATGTCTCACACAAGGATAACCCATGACAAATTTCACACTAAAAAATCTAAAATGGCTGCCAGTCGGCCATTTTTTATTTTTATTTTTTTTCACTATCTTGGAAATCTTGCATGATAGCTGATCTATGAATTTCTGCTTCGTCATACATCACATAGCCGTCATATACCACGATTTTATAATAGGGGTCGAGCGATAACGTAGGGCTGCTTTCGTGTTCGTTTCCGAACAACTTTTTCTAGTTTACATAATTATTCGAATATGACAACTGTATATTTTCTACTTATTAACCCTTCCAGCGCGGTGGCTGACTTTAAACGTCAGAATCTGACTAAAGTCAATCCGTTTTTAACCCTTTCAAGCCTGAGTTTACCATTGTCATCTTCATCCACTACAAGCCGCGAATTGCTGTCGCAATTCTCGACTTGTAGTGGATGAAGATGATTCGATGTGGTTTAAAAATTAAAGAAAATTGCCATGTATTGGTAAACCAGTTTCATGTAAATTTTCATGCAAAAACCCCTAGTTGTAGGAAAATGAAGTCTGTTTTCAGGGATGTAAAACGATGCTTCAATGCATCGTGAGGGTTGAAAGGGTTAATCTGTTTTACTTCCCGGACGTCGCAGTTATTGGGAATAAAATACCGTTTTTAAAAGATGTGCAAATTGTTGGTATTAAATTAAAAACATCGAGTGAAAAATTGATGTATTTAATTGGCGCTTGAAGGGTTAACGCCTGAACAATCCTGTGTCTACAGTTTGGATATTATTCAATTGTCGGCGTCAACGTGAGTATGATGGTCCGACAATTTGCCTGTATGAGCTGCCTAGCAAACACAAAACATTTGTATAACTTTTGTACAACGCCGGGCCAACGTCGCCGGCATTGGGCCAACATTGTAAAAATGCTATACAAATATTGTGTTTACTGGGTGGCAATGAATAACCTTCCCGGGCAGCTCCACTCTCCGATCACAGGAATTTGAAAACTATAGTAAGATATATCCTATCCCCCCTCAGGGGGTAATCCACCCCGTCGGGGGGGGAGGGGGTTACATTGGTTTGATCTAAACCCTTTTACGGGGAAAGACTGCTATCCCCCCTGCGGAGTGTAATGGGTTGTGCCCTGAGGGGTGTTAGGACCTAACTATATTTTTCAAATTCCTGTGCTTAAGAGCTCGTTCAAGCATGAACAGAAAGGGTTAAAACTGACAAATTGAACACGAAACCTAATATAACCGAAGTGAACGATGTTGAGCTAATTTAAATCATTATAAACTGCACTCGCAAACATTTTATTATGGAGGACACTTTAATAAATAAACTGTTCGACCGTAATATTTAGCCTAGCTGGTGACATGAAAACAGCAGAAAATTTATATGCTTTGTTGTTAGATCTTATGGGAAACAATCTTGAAGATGGCCTTCGCATCGATATGATAGTTGACTGTCAAGAAGACTTCAACCTCCCTCTAATTGGCATTGCACGAGAAAAAGATGAGAAGGAAAAGGTAATTGTGCTATGTTGCATAACAAATATGCACTTTTGGTGCTCCCTACATCATTCCTCTATTGCTGGCACACCAAATACTTCTAATCAATGTTTAGATAATTAGAATCACGTGACAACTAAATATATATTATGCTTACACATATAATATGTGCATTCTAATCATTAATGCAAACACTGGATAATATAAACGTTTCAACACCATAAATACAAAGTGCAAACAGTGCCATAGACATTTGGGAATATTATTGTGCAGACAAGTTTTACTTATGCTTCCCAAAACAATCACATACAATCGCATACAATTAGCAATGTCGATGTAATGATATCGATTGATATTGATGTTGTATTGATCGTATACGATTCAATTTTTTTTTGTTTTTTACAGGAGGTGAAAAAGAAGAAATTTCTTGAGGAGCAACAGCCTTATTTCATGGAAAAATTTGACACTATTCTGAAGGAAAACCAAGAAGGTGATGGCTACTTCGTAGGAGACGAGGTGAGCAAATAGTGACTCGTTGCGTGTTCTTCCACTAGATTCACTCGTCCAATGTGTTCTCATTAGCAGAGTCTCATGTTATGATTTTTTAATCAGATTCCATAATATCAGAAATAGATTTCGCAAAAAATGCATGCTAAATGAAGTGTCTAAGATTGCATAGGCACTTTTCGTGTACAGTGACTAAATTGGCTTTACTAACGATTTTCGAATTTGTGATTTTGGCTCTTTTTATATTCAAGGGCCGAGGATAGTAGCGAGAAAAGAAAGCCAGTCGGGGTAGAGTATTATAATAAAATACAATAACTATGTCAGATGTTAAAATTGGCTCGTCAATAAATGGGAGATTTTTCAAAAATAGTATTTACAAATTGATCTGTCTACCCAATACTATGCAAACTGCAAAATGGTCATGCATAGATGCATAGATGCATAGACTTACCTTATGTATCACCACGGTGTGGTTCCAATAACGACATTCATAATCATCATAATAATTTACACACATCATGAATTCTGTGATATTATTATCATAAGCTGAAAAAAAAACACGCTTATCTTTGTAATGTGCATTGTGTAGTACATTATTGTTATCGGCATGAAGATTGTAATACGGTCTGTATCAAGTATCAATAGCCAATCTCTGCTGTCCTCACTATTTTGAATACGCTTCCAACAATCTCCTATACGTCTACTGTTAATATCTTAGATGTACCAACAATCACGAATTCAACATTCTTAAGGCATTTTACAAGTAACTTGGCGTTTCAACCCGCTTGTGGATTGTACAATGTCCGATCGATTAACATGTGACTGCGGTCGCGGTAGGGCTCTACACTACATGTACCTGTGATAATTATTGTTTTGATATTATGTCTCTCGCGTGAGATGAATAGGGTTGCCCTTCACCATTGTTATTATGGTGACTATCCGACCCGATGGGTACACCACCCTATTTCTGAATTAAAGTGTACAGCGAAAACCTAGGCATGAATGTAGGTAAATCCCTAACACTGGCCCAGAAACTCTTCTTTATTATAAGGACACCTCTCAAGTACCCACCATGCCAAATCACCCCACTCTCACGTCATCATGATGTTTTTTGCTTGAATTGCATATTACGTCATGTGAATACCTAATTGTTTGGTTGCTGTTTGTGTTATGTTAATCCACTCATATCGTTTATTTTCATTGCAGGTGACTCTTGCCGATTTGGCGTTCTACCACGGCCTCTCATGGCCTGCAGTGTTTGGAATGGTCACCCCGTGGGATGATTACCCCAAACTGAAAGCTTTAAACGACAAGATAGAGAACCATCCAAACATAAAAGCCTGGATCGATAAACGACCTGAAAGTAGCTGGTGAATTTGCATCAATGTGATGACGTTGACTGTGGTGCACAGCCAAACGACAGTAACTACTTACTGTAAGTAGTTCTGTATTTTGGCTTTGCAGGGTGGAAGGGATGGATATTGTAGTTGTTCTTGTTAAATGTTTGTTTTACGCAAAATAAATGTGTATTGATGAAAACGCAGACGTGTTGTAGTTTTCAATGTTTCTTCGAAATACACACGTAGCGAAAAACCTTATTTACTTTCATAACGCTCGTATTTCGTTTTGATAGAAAACAGATATATAAATAACATACAAATTTTAAATGCATCCATTATAATTACAGTAAATGCATTTGTCCAGTATTTCATAAAGCTTTAAAGATAGACCAATACCGCAAAAAATGGATACCAGGGATGTATGCCCCCGAAGAAGTTACCCAATTTTACCAATCCAACGTCGCTGATTGGCGTTCAATATTGACTATTAATATGACCCATGGTTGGAAAACTGTCTTAAGATAGCCAGACCATTACTACAAAACAAAATGTGAGGTGGGTATGCACCTCGTAATATTTTAATGGATCGCATGCAAATTCGAGATGACTTGGTGCTGGTTTAATGTTTGCCCAGCGCCGCAGACATGGACTAAAATTTGCTGGCTTAAACCCACAAATAGGATAAGCTAATCTCCTTATCCATTCTGACCTATGAAATTATATCTCTTGACACCACACACTCATATCGTCGTACATGTACGCATGGCGATTGACCAGATTTATCAGCCGTTTCCACGTGAGTTTCAAGTTTTGAATAACCATGTCATTTATTTATATCTGCCAGTGTTTTAATCTCGATTGTAAATTCTGTCAGGAAAATGAAAACACGAGTCTTCTCACAGCAGCGCGAAGGCGGAAAAAATAATCCCTTCTTTTTTTCTATTTTTTCTGTGAATAGAAACTCGTATGTGGCGGAGTAGTGGTGTTTTATATTTGCCAAATATATTTAGGACACTCAAGCGTGTTTATAAGCCTACAGTTGTTATATCAACAGCAGTTTTCTGGCAAAACATACGTTGTGTTACAGAGAGAGAAAGCGGGGGTTAACCTGAGCGACATCTATGTGTGGAGAATGCTTTTCCTAACCTGGTTTCTCAAAGATTTACGCATGTGCTTAGGTGATATGCCAATACACCTTTCCCAACAGCAACAGGCCACACAGTGACTAAAAGCTGAACTATTTAGGTGGGGAGTCCTGTCACACTCTTTCCTATTACAACACGCCACACAAATTTTACGAATGATGGGATAGGACCTCCACATATGAACACGCTTACCATTTAAATAGAATCGTAGGCATTATTTTAATTCGTAAAAATGGGCATACTTAGATACAACATACCCCTCTGCTCGGCATTATTTATCCAATTAAAAAATCCCAGAGGTCTACGCCCACCCCCATGACTGGATTAAGTTTGAACATGATTGCCGTTCGATGATACTTGGTGTCATCACAGTAGCTTTGAAGAAAATATTTATTGTCCCCTGTCCATGTGTCTGCTTTTAGTGCAATATGCTCGAGAATATTTTGCCCGATTTAAAAAAAACCTGGTGGGTATAAGGGAAACCTATATTTTGCACTAAAAATTATTGCAGTAACGGCTTTGGCTTTTCAAACGTTTTCAAATGTTTTTTATTTCTTGGTGTACGTTCTCTTCCCTCTGGCATTAGCTATGAATCGGCACCATCATGATTTGTAAAACGGGTGATAATGGTACCACTTAGAATTGAAAAAGTTATTATAAGTATCATTTTGTACATTTTTATATTTCCAAATATATTGATTTTTGTCCGGTTCTTTAAACTTATTATTCTGTGCAGGTTTGTTGGGAGGCTATTTCTCCCCGAGTTTTTATTCAATCAACATGAAATTTGTGCACGATATTCCCAGAGTAGTCAGGAGGTGTGCTATAACTTTTCCATCGTGTTCTTCCAGATTTATCCATGATTTTCTGGATCACTATACTCTTGAATGGCCAAAGGCAGTTTCTGCTTAAAGTGAGCAGATACTGCACTATGCTGCTCTTCAAATGCAAAAGGTCGTATCTGCTTACTTGTGAAGTGAGCAGATACTGCCTTTTGGCTTGCACGGCAGTATGTCTATAATAAGGTCCAATGTTTGTACAATGGTGTATATGGCTGGTGATTCTCCATTCATTGTCAGGAGGGTGAACAGGGTGCCCCTATGTCCAGACCTACTCCACCTTTTAGTCTCTAGATTTGATAATAAAAATACATTTATCCAATGTTTCCATTCAGGGCCAGCGTCGCAGACAGTTGCCTAGTATTGAACAATAAATGTGTATTTGGTATGGACTTCTAAACCTTTTAAATGTTACAATTAAAATGACAGTTGCAACTCTATTCAAACACAAAACGTTGGATCAACGTTGTTTTAATGTTGGGCTAGCGTAATGATACAACATTAAGTCAACAGAGAGACAAGTAAATGGGTGTACTGGGCACTCTGAATGCGATTCCATTTGACAAATGAAAAATGAAATGAATCGGGCTTTAGGCCACCTTTGTGCACATATAGGCTAAACTGGGCCAGGAGAACCTCCTGAGGATGGTGAGATGATTGAGATGACACTGTCCTCCAGACACAGGATTCGAAATTCGAGCCCTGGCGGTCTGAGGCCGAGCACGCTACCTCTCGGTCACGGAGGCTCCCCACAATACTAACTTTCACACGTGGATGGGGAAGAAACAATTTTGTTTCTTTCAAACCGCCGAGACCGGGAACCGAACCCCGGACTCTGGCGTGAAAGGCAGCGGTGCTAACCACTACCCTAGGGCCACCGCCCGATTCCATTTGACAAACAAATATATATATATATATATTTAAAAGTGCGAAAGCTCAGTGGGGACTTCTGAAATTTGAAGTCTTGAAATCCGAAGTCTAAAATTCCAGTTCAAAATGGCTGCCAGAAAACGCATACGCGAAATTCCAATCGATATGTCATAATAAAAATAACCCAACAAAATTCGAAATGGCCGCCACAGAAACTCATAAAACCTAGCCCAAATATTATTGTTACTTGGAAAGTCACAATTCATGTCTAGTTTAATTTGCGCTAACACAATCATACACCTGGACAATAATACCTATTTGGAAATAGCTGCAATAAGCTTACAACAAGAAGCGGTCCCTAAGAATGACAATTTCCTCTGCTCGCAGTAATGTCGGTAACAATTCGAAACGGTAGATTGTCAGGCCATTAATATGATCATTGTCGTATTCCCCTAGATAGGAATTTTTTCTCAGATAACCATTGATTATTTTTTCGAATTATTTTGGAATTTTTACACATGTGATGATTTTGGGGGCAAATTTATACTTATTTATTGTCCGCAATATAAATTGCCATTCTATACTGTCAATTATATCTTGTACTAATCTAATATTCCGTCACATAGAACGTCCTTGAACGTGACCTGTTTGGCTTTAATTGGTTACATTAGGTCAAATGAGTTTGATTCTGTGTGCAAGTATGTGATGGCAATTTTATAATCAGTAGTGGACAAACGTATGTCTGTAGTTTTTTAAAAGACTCCTATCCCCCTTAACACTGATCGCTTTAGAGATTCACAAAGCTCGCCTTCGCTTATTGATTCGTTATATACATCTATCAGAGATTCATCGACTAGCGGAAAAAATACCTACTAAAACTCGACGGGCAAGCCATCCATACCAGGCGATTTATTATGTTTTAAAGATTTAGCAACTTTCCAACATTCTGCACATGTAACCCTTCCCTCGCAATTTTTTTTTTATTCTACATGTAGGCTACGCTGAGTATTCGATGCATAGTTGGATTAGATGATGAATACATTTTTCTGTAAAAAAAAACATATCGTCCAAGATTAAACTATCATATGTCACAATGTTTCCACAGCTAGTGGTTTATCTAGTTATAGAGTGATTGGATTGTCATGAGTTGTCTAGACCTGCAAAATATTTTGAGTATTTCCCGTCTTTGTTCATCCACTCTGCGTCGCTCTTTCTTTATTGTCTTTAATTTTGTTAGTTTTGTTACGTCTGACTTTTGACTAACTCTCACAATAAGCGGTACTCAGTTCTTTAAATGTTATCTTAAATACAGTTAAAAGCTTAACAATTGATAAGTACATGTATCAAGTGTAAAGCTACCAACAATTTCCTTCTCCTCTTTGAGTATTCTGCCCAAGCAGTCGGATTTATACAGGATTAGACTGAAACAGTAAAACACCATGGTTAAAATTAAACACACTTTGCTAGTAAAAGACTTGTATTAACATAAGACATGTAATATCTTATTATATAATATTATAATATTAAATATAATAGTAAACTTACACAAATGATGAGTATTCCGAAACTTTCATTACGAACGAAAATTTCTACACACACACTTGATGTACCACCCTATTATTAACGGTTGTGTATGTATTACATTATCTAAACTATCCGATTACGGTGATTTAAATAATTGACAATATAAAAAGAGAAAACGTAGCAAAACACGGTTCTGTAAACATGACAATTTTAAGGATACTAATAATATGATGATTAATGCATGGAAAATGCAAGAAAAACTTTAGCAAACACGGTATTGTCCCAGCAAATTCGCGATTTCAAAGTAAACATCATAAGTATCTGATCACAAAAATTTTACATTATTAGATGAATATGGGAAAATATAAAATACATGGATGAATGCGAGTATATCGTAACTTTTTTTGTATTGGCTCCCTTGTTTGACGTATATATGGGATGACTGCATTCCACAAAGCACATAACTCACATTATGCAGTAGACCCACAACAGTTTCCACCAGTCTGAGCAGAAACCGTTTATTGTATGCTTATGTATTACGCATTGCTTTCTGAATTTGAATAAAGTGTGAAGTAGAGCTTGATTTAATTGAATAAGTTGTGACATTAGCTTTTCTTATAAAATACAAAACATACAATCATTGTTGAAGTTGTTCGTGGAAAAGTGGGATTTTGTCCCAGTATTTTTCCATTGACATTTTGTATTCATCCAAATACTTCACACTGAATGGATTAGACGGCATATCTGGGGTATGTAAGCGCTTGGGTGCATTGATATCTATAATAAAATGCGAATAGAATTTGTAAACTTTCTTCTGCACCAGTCTATAGTGGACATTCCTCAAACCATCTATGGTGTTTGCCGCTGGTTTGTATTGTGTTCCCCTCCATCTAAAAAAAAATAACAAAATATTTATTAGGGGGCGATAAGGGGGAAATGGAGCACTCGTCCAATGAATAGGGCTGAGCCTATAATTGACCTGCGCTGTATTTTCCGATATAACTTGAAAAAATGCAACAACTTTTGTATTTTTTTCACAATCAAATGGCATATAACAAAACCCTTTTCAAACCACAGCAGTACGGTATGGGCTGATACCGATGACTCATAAACGAAAACCACTGGATAGAACTAAATATATTCTCTTTGAAGTTTGGAATTGAAGTAATAAATGCCATTTTTTAAAAGTGACTGTTTCCCTAAAATTAAATGAAGAAAATACTTTGTTAAAAATAGTTGTACTTTGTCCTGGTTATTTTTTGTAGAATACGGCAATTACAAATAATAATAATACGTGTTCGTATTTGAGCATTTATAGGAATAAGTATGCAAATTAGGATAAGTACATCGGATAAATAGTAGGCCTATATAATGTTCATATAAATATAAAATTCAGATTAGACAAGCATGTAATCCTTTGTGGTTTTATTTATTTGATTTCAAAGATAAAAATATTGTCAATGTATTTTTTAATTTTTGCTATGTTATCATAATAAACGGTATGACATTTGCGTTGACAAACATTTAGCCTGTTTAACCGGAAAAAGTATCATAGTTATATAATTTCAGACACGATATTTATTTGTGAGAACGTCACATATAATAGGGCAATAGTAAAACTTTAATAATTAGCCCTTTCAGCGCGGGGACCTTTAGATCCCCACACTGCAAGAATTAAAATCTTTAAATCCCCGCACTGAAAGAAATAACATATTTATAATTGCCGTATACCCATGCAATAGGTATTTAAATGGAACAGAAAGAGCTAACTAAGACATTGTTTCCAATTGAAAAAGCCCCTTTGGTTTCTATAGTATGTACAAATATAATACAGCACTTAGACTGTGTAAAGTACATACCTGAAAGTATTAATTGGATTCAGGAAATCCTTTTTGTGTGGGATGTTGCGATACTTGGCAATCACTCGAGGACCTCTGGAAATATTGTAGCCAGCGGCTAAAACTCTGTAACACAATCGATGCCACATTTCTTTTTATCAATAATGCTATCATTAACTACACAAAATTCATCCTGTAATATGAATCCAATAATATGGTTTATCAATGTCGTAAAGATTCATTTTAAATATATTTTGTAATTAGCAGGAACTGCTAATCAGTAACATGTAACCACACACTTTAAATATGATCCGTTGAAAAATCCTGTTCATGAATAAAACTAGTGTAAAAATGTATAATATCCAATGGCCCAATGTCGCCTCTATGGTGCAACATCCTCTCCAGCTCTCGCTAATATGTACAAAAGTAAGTCGAGTCGAATTGGTGCTTGACCCCAGCAAACGCAGGATATTGAATCAAAGTTCATGTAATGTTGGCCCATCGTCTGCGACTCTGGTCCAGCATTAACCCGACATTGGGTCGATGTAATGTCTTTACTGGAACGTATATGAAAAATAAAGGATCTATATATCTGCACAAAATGAGTTGCATATCGGCATCCTACAAGTTGAGAAAATGGTCAATAGGCATGATATGGGCTAGAGATGGCGAATTTTGTTTTTGTCAAATTTAGATACTTTAAAGCCTAGAATTATCCATTTAAAGCCAGAAATGGGTGCTACGCCTCAAAATTAGTCAGAAATGACATATCACATTTGATTATCGGATTTTTGTTCAATTTATTTTATCACGATGGCCGCCAGCTGCCATATTGGATTTCACCCATTTTTAAAAAAACGCTCAAGGGTGAGCAAAGTCCACCCGGCAGATTCTGAAAGTAGACATCCTGGGCTATAAAAATCGATCATAAAAAAATGCATACACATTTTCCAGGTTTGGCCGAGGAACCTATTTGGCTATTAGTACTATTGTTTTAATATAAAGAACTTACAATCAAATTTGTTCATATGACTTTACAGCCAATATTCTCTATTTTTAGTTTTTATAATATTGTCTTATTCGCGTCACTAAAACCCCACGACCGACCCGACCAACCCGACCGACCCGACTGATTGATGTTGAAAGGCTGAAACGTGAAACCAGTAGAGCAATCCACGGCTTTCACATTTATGATTTGGGTTCATCCACACATAATATTTCCCCTTCTGTAATTTAGACTTGTGCATCAGAAATTCATAGACTTAGAAGTGTAATGGCAAAGAAATGGCTCATCTACCTACGAAACATATCATCGTCTTCTCCTCCCCATCCATAAAACGTGTTAGAATAGCCATTGATGTTATCAAATTGTTCTACTGTGAATGCAGTTGCAGCGCCAAACATTTCTGGGTATTGTAATCTGTAAAAACAATCTGGATAAATATTCTGTGGAGCATATATTAGATACAACAAGAAACTGGAGATACATGTTTAAATATTGAATATGATTAAGTAAGCACAAATATACCAGTTATTTTTTTTCAATTATTGAATGCAAGTATCTGTCGGTTCTTTTTTCGTGGATTAACTTTCATTGATTGTTCAGGCAAGTAAATTTAAAAAGCAGGGAGTATTACTTTTTTTAGATTTCGATTCAGATTTTTAGGCATTCGATCTGATCCTAACTTTTTCTTAAGTTTTATCTTAGCTTTTCTATCGGTAATGAAATAAGATAAATCTTACTGGGATTGACCCCTGATGCTCACAATATAATATAAACCTCACTTGTAGCCGAGAGCCTCCACATAGACTGCCTTGTGTCGCGGCAATCCGTTGAAGCACGTGTAAAAGTTTCGGTCGTCGCAGGGTAGAAGATCCACATCATGAAATATAACACAGTCTACGCCGCGTTTTGCTGCTTCGACAAATCCTACGCTCATCATCGTAGCCTTGTTGAAGATTGGTGGCACCCTCTGTCATCACACCATACAATGAATATAGATAACCCTTTCACCGCTAATTACGAATATAGTCTTTTAAATTTGTTTTATCACCCAATCAAACCAGTGTTATTCGGAATTAAATGAGCGAAATGGGCATGCGTGGGACGGTCAAGTACATAGGCCGTCCATAGCCTATGGAGTACAGGTTGATGGCATTAATATCAGCGACTGAACGGATTACAAGATACTACTGTGACGAGACATTAATACAATGTTGTTTTAATGTTAGGCCAACGTCTGTGACGTTGGACATCATTAAATCAACATTTGGTGAGTTTGCCGTGTTTGCTGGGAAAGCTCTCACTGTCAATATGTGTGGGGGTCAGCTGCTTATAGGCCCGTGTGGTAACACAACCGTTTGTGTTTCAACACAAAGCCCACATGAGATAATTGGTGAATTATTTACTTAAGTATATAGACTTTATATGATTTGGGAACTTGCTCTTAATGCGGCGATGGGTATGAAAAGCAGATAGTATTATTATATTGGCTGATAACTGTGGATGTGGGGTGATTGTGTCATTGTGAAATGTCCAGGGGCCACTGTTGCATTCCGGTTACCCCATGTCCCGCGTATTTTGACAGTTGACTGGACCTTTAAGCATCAAAACTTAATAAATATGAGAAATTTGTGAGGGTCACGATACAGAGATATAAACTCATGTGTATGAAAACTAAAATTGTATAATGTAGGCCTAGGGCTTTAAGGGATACATAAATCATCATGGGAATTTAAACGAAAATTCATAACAGTAATTATTAGTATTCGATTCAGCAAATCTGTACAATTATATTAATGTCTATCATAGTTTTCAATTCTGTGAAACGCAGTGGCGTCACCGGAAACCGTTTTGAGTGGGAACTCAGTGAAAATAAGGTTATGTAAGACCCCTTCCCCCATACTTAATTGTATTAGCTAGCTCGTTGAAAACACAGGAGGTCAAGGTCACTGAGTTTCACAGAATTATTGTGAAAGTTCGACCATTTGACATGCAGTAATTTCAAATTATGACGCTCCTCTATAAACCCATTCATATCATTGAACTTTAATCTCGAAATTCTAATATATGTCAAATAGTCTAACATTTGAAATACTCAAATAAATTATTGTGCTGGAAAATGCTTGCAAAATTTCATGGGAAGTGATCAAGAATTGACAGAGAAATCAGCGAAAAACACTCAACGCTGGTGGAAGTTGACTGCAATAACTGTGGTTAAACCTGCTAATAAAACTGATTAAAAACGAGTCTAGTCGTGCTCAGAATGTTGAAATTGCCAAACGAACAAACAGAGAATATGCGCAGGCTGCGTATCTTGTATAAGGGAAATATATGTTCGCGTTGCAGTCCTTACCTGTTCAACTACAATAATGTGAAATTCTAATAACTGCTTCATCAAAATTGGTATCAGGTGACGCAGGAAAATAGAGAGCTGCTCTTGTCTTCGACAGAAAGGAATAATCACGGCTAATATCTGGCGTGGTGAGCATGCTGGGGGACTCCAATGACCTTCAGAAGAGACCTCTGGAAAAAGTTTCTCCACCTCAACCATCGTCACTTCAGCCATATTTGCATTGACAGTACCGACTGTAAGAAAAATCAGTTGTAAATCTATTCATACTGATGATGATAATTAACCCTTTCAGCGCGGAGACCGTCTTTATACGTCACAATCTGACGTCTGTAGACGTCAGATTATGACGTATAAAGACGGTGAAGGGAAATCACTATTCGCCTGTCAAAATGTAGCCTATTGATGCCATGAATGCCGGTGATGGATTAAATGATCATTTTGGCCGAGAGCACAAGCTAATATCTATCTGACCCTTTTTATGAAATTCTATAGGACCCATCCCACTGAGAATTCTAGAATTAAGATTATCCTAACTTTTTTATTTTTATTGGAAAAGATTTAATTAAAATTAGATAGCGTTAGGGTAATCTTAATTTCTGATTTTTAGTGGAATGGGCGCAGGGCAGCTACGAGCACTACTGATGGATCAGTGATCATTTTCTCAGCGAAGACAGCGTAAGACATTTTTTTCGAGCCAGCCCTGGACCAATGCATCAATGTTTGTCCATCGTCTGCAGCAGTGGCCTAACATAAAATCGATATTTCGAGTTATCACAGAGAGGGACGTGGCACGATGTCGCTGCCTGCCGTGCTGTTTCTAATCTCGCAAGGTGCAGGATTTTCAGAGAAATATATCCCCCCCCCCTTTCATATTTGGGACATTGTTTCGATGTGGTGTGCTGGGGCAAGGAACTTAACCCTAAAATGTTTCACTTGAAAATGAGTACCTGGTATGACAGAGATGGCAATGTGTATGATAAATTCAACGCGCCGAAATGGTTGCATGCCTGTATGCTCTTCGTGGAGTTGAGAAGGCACAAAAATGAGCAGGTCCAGTGACCAGGGGTTAAAAATGTTGAAGTCGATTGAAAATACCTGATCAGACTATAAATCTGCCCCTTTACCTTTCTTTTACTTTTCGATGCACGTTTTATATACAGGTCAAGGCTACATTCATGAAACTACTGCACCTACTGTCAGGGCATGTCGGGGGATTAAATCCCCTAGACATGCCCAGAACCCCTTATCGGGTGAGCAAAGGCAAATACTCAATAACGCACCCTATCACCCACTCTCACGTCAGATAAGATTTTAAACCTACATAAAATGCTTATCTTAAATTAATTTAATATGATCAAAAAGAAAGTGGGCTAACCTAAGCCGTCTGGAATACACTGACATGGTGGCCCTCTTGATCTGGTCACCTCGGAGTTGAAGTACGTCTTGCAGTAAGATTTGTAGGTGTCCAGGTACGTTTGCACAGTGGTGTTCTCTGTCCATGTTATTTCCACCTTATCGTTCCTTGATGATTTATTCTGCCGTGCAAAGGCAAAAGCCTGTTTCAAGTAAGCAGTTACTGCCTTTTGGCTTTGCAAAACAGTTCCGCCTTTCTGTTTGTGACGATGATTGATAAGATTTTTCAGAGTCCCGTTGTTGATTACTCACTCGTTGTTGTCACTTAGCTAGAGTGTGTATATAAAAAGCTTCGCTATAAATTACATGCAAACTGCACGAATGCAAATGAGCGTCATTTGATAATTTCTGAATTACGGTCTTTTGCATCCACAGCGAACCATTACAGTATTTTGTTTATTTAACATATTTCTTGAAATTAGTTATCGTGAATGATCAAAATCATTAGTGCTATTGTATAGCTATTGTTTTGTGTTTGATTTTGAATAGTGAGGTTGCTACTTGATAGCGCCACTACAGTGCCTTAAGGTAGTTTTCCCGACTCAGAATCATATGTATGGATATATTGCTATAATGTCTTTTCTGTTATGTTAATGCATATATGTTTGTACTTTCTTGGTCAAAAATAAATCTGTCTGTCTGTCTGTCTGTCTGATTCTTGAAGCATAATTCAGGATTGAATCTTCACTGTCCGGTGTGATCTTTATCGCTCCGTCATGTTTCCTTGGACCTAAAGAAACTGTATTTTGTGTTACTTGTGGTTTTAGTAGGTTGTATTTGAACTTCCATAACAATATCGCCAGTGACAGCACAGAGCACACTAGAACGAGCAGAAAGGCTTTAAATAGACTTCTCAGAGACGCCATAGCGGAAAATTACACGGCTGTTATAAAACGATTAATCGTTTTGCTGCGTCGAACTCGTCTATTCTACATAGACAATGATAGTATTTCAATCTCCTGCTTTGTGAACAAATCATGCGATATTGATGTGAATGTTTTCCGTCTTCAATACCTGCCGCCCTCTTTTTTTTGCTTCATATATAGCCGATATCTGTATAGACCAATTCATCTAATGTAGCCTGGGTATAAGGCAGCATTCGGCCATGTGAATAAAATGGGCCTGTGAACTATGTAACAGTCGGCTATGTAATTAGTTAACCCTTTCATTACGGGGAAGTCGATCCCCGCATTGAAAAAGTAAACTATTTATAAACGCCATAAACCTATGTAGGTATTCAAATGAAGGGGAGAAAGCTACCAAGACATTTATGATGATTTCAAATTGGGGACCCTTTGGTCTCTGGGTTTATATTAATATAATATTGCAGCACTTTGAGGGTTAAAATACAGTATGTGTTCAAGCATGACACCAGACGTTGAATCAATGTCGGTTTAGCGTTGGTCAGCGTCGTAGACGATGGGCCAACATTAAACCAACATTGACTCAGCGTCTTGTGTCTGCATGACACTATTTATTTAAGTATCACCACCGTATCTGTCCACCCTGCTCATATCTCTAAACAATATAGGTTCTTTAAAAAGACCCCATGCAACCCCAGGAGAACCCTGCAAGGGTTCTCCTGTGGTTGCATGCTAATAGTACTGAAAAGTTCCTTCCAAAGAACCTATTTTGTTTAGAGTATAAAGAGTGAATATATAGTGTTATATCGCTTTGTGAACAATCGTGGCAGTATCGCGACAAAAAGAAGCCATAAGTCGGGAATATGCCCTACTCGTGTCGAACTCCTAAGGAGATACATATCAATGGCACAACTTCCGAGCAACCACAGGGGGGAGTGTTGTTTTAATGTTGGATCAACGTCGTAGAAGGTGGTCCAACCTTAACCCTTTAACCGCCGGTCCCGCATGTATTTTAAATATGTTAAAGATAAAATGTGACATCAACCAGCAAGATTGAAAAAGAGTTGACCTCCATTTTGTCAAATCTGAATAATTTTCAATCACTTGAAGTTGTGGATCGCGTCAGCGAGACACAACTTCAAGTTGGCGGTTAAAGGGTTAAAGCAACACTGGGACAATGTCCCGTGCTTGCTTGTCATCGGATCGTGTAGAACCACCAGCACATCAGCCCATGTAATTCTAAAATTAACGTTTTAACTCTTACAGCGCGGGGATCAACGTCTGTAGACGCCAGATTCTGACGTCTAATGGCGATCTTCGCACTAATGGCCGTAGACTCATAACATAGGTATTCAAATGAAGCGGAAAGAGCTAACGAAGACATTTATGATGATTTCAAATTGAAAAAAACCGTTTGTCTCCATGGCTTATACAAACGGGTCAACCCTTACAACGCTGAATCACCTTACATAAACCATGGAGACCAAAGGTTTTTTTTTCAATTTGAAATCATCATAAATGTCTTACTTAGCTGTTTCTGATTCATTTGAATACCTATGTTAAGGGTCTACGACCAAAATATTTTTTTTACCCATACAGTGCGGGGATCGACTTCAGTCGTCAGAATCTGACGTCTACAGACGTCAGATTCTGACGACTGAAGTCGATCCCCGCACTGTATGGGTTAAAATATATTCACTGTATTTGATGTTTCTGACAACTGTATATCATTAACCCTTGCATTGCTGAACTATTTTGATAAACATTATTGGTACCAAAGAGATGTTTACTTTGAGGACGTCATGCATTGCTTAGTTAGCTCTTTCCGCTTCATTTAAATACACTGAAGATATCAAAACATCGTCACATAAGCATCAATGAGCTGTATCTACCACTTATCAATGTGGCAGATACGACTTCCTAATACTTTTGCGAAACGTGCGTTGCATTTCTAAAGATTTTGTTGCAACAGTCATACAGTTTGCGTAGTTTATCATCAAGTTTTCGTTACAATTATTTCATTTATTTCTTTGTTACAGTAATCCCCAAGACGGGATACCCTTAAACAAGTTCCCAAGTTCCGGGAACTTCAAGCTCCCAATTTTCAAGTTCCGGGAACTTCAAGTTCCGAAATTCTGAAAAAAAGTTAACAAAAAATTGTTTTTTCTCCTATTACAACGAAAAAACATTTCAGATACTCCCTGTTGCCTTTTCACGCATTATAGTATTGCCAAGCTGCGCGCATTAATGAAATTAAATGTCGTTTTCTAGACTAGGTGCACATGGGCCTATGTCAGAGGAGGGTTCGAACCAGCGATCTTCGATTTCCAGGCTTTGACCACTGCACCAGAGACCGCGCACACTCATTTTTATTTTCATATGACGAATTAGAATTCTATGTGTAGGCCCGAAGTTGGGTTAAGGTTTGCCCAACGTCTGTGACCTTACATCAGCATTAATACAACATAGGGTCAATGTCTGTTTGATTGGGAGATTTACATCTGGTATTAAGCAGCCATCCACAGAAGTGTTGATCTGAGTAGGCCCTGTTGATTTTACAAGTTCAAAGACTATTATATCATCGATCATGCCGCTATAGCAAAATATGTAATGATATAGGCCTACAAATCACACCTCACAGATGACAATTAAGGAGTCCATGTAGTCTCAACGTTGGTCCTTAAAATATATCATCGACACTGTTTTCACTGTTATTAAGTACTGACACATGTCATAATTTTCTCACGGGTCGAGAAGTTTGTTGATTGCCGGGGGGGGGGGGGGTGCAAAGAGCGTTGTGCGTGGAGGAAAGATCTCAATAGCTCTACAGGATAATAAATAATATATACCATCAAACACGACAAAGACCCAATACTAATATTAGTTTGTTGTTCTATCGTCTGCGACCACCACTCGAACATAATTAGGCCTATATCTGGGAAAATATCATAGGCCTATTGTAATAGGGCCTACTCTTCATTTTAGATTTTGTATAATAAATTTGCTGCTCTATTGTAAATTTTATTTTATACCTGTAGACACCTAGGCCTATATATTTAATTTCACATCGTGAACTGTTTGGAAAGATCGCCTATACAGTGTTTCATTCAAAATTCAGAAGGGGAATGGCGCCACGTATCATTTAGGGGCACCTTATCATGTAAGCGGGGCACCCAGTTGACCCGGTTAGGCACTTCTATAACCCGACCTCCCAAATAAGGGTACACACAGAACAAATTAAGTGTGTAAGCATTGCCAGTTATTACCAATCTGTACACAGGCCGTTGTCAGGTATTGCGTCATAGGTGTGAGCAAAGAGGATATATGCTCATGTAGGCTCTTTGGTGTGAGCGCGCGACATCAGTGACTGGGGTGTCATAATGGCCTGGTTGGGTTGAAAACCTGACGTAACCATTATTATGTTCAAAGCGGCATTTCACTATCTGAATATTAGAAGGGCAACATGGCGCACATGAAAAGCAACATGGCGCTTATGAAGGGCAACATGACGCTCACAAAAGACAACATGGCGCTGCGCCATGTTAGAAATAGTTAGATGAAACACTGCTATAAACAAAATATAAATATGTGAAAAACTAACTTTAGTCTACAGCACTTAAAATAAATAATGTGTACCAAACTGTTTTTCCGACCAAAAACGATTTTTGCAAAAATTGTTTTAATACATTTTTTTAATTATTTTGGAATTTCGGAACTTGAAGTTCCCAGAACTTAAAAACTTGGAATTTGAAGTTCCCTGAACTTGGGAACTTCGGAACTTGTTTAAGGGTATCCCCCTCAAGACTATTCTCCCCCATGTTACATTATCTACTGAAAATATTCTAGTCCAGGAAAATTAGGCTATATTCAAGGGCGAAGATAGAAAAAAATGATGTGATATACACTATATATACTTTTGATTTTTTGCGGGAGCCAAGCTGAACTACCGCCATGGGCGCCATATTTGACAAATCCAAAATTACCGCCATTCAATTTAGGTTCATGTCATAACTTGTAAACTAATATACATAGAAACGCATGTAATACCACTTGTCTATGGTTTTCGAATATGTAGAATTGATTTATGATGTTTTAAAGCTGATTTGGGAATTATTTAAAGCACAAAAATATATGTAAAAATTATTTTCGTCAATATATACATGATACTGGTCTAAATGACGCAGATCAGCAATGCAATCGTCTGTGTCAGGCATTGATAATGACCTATCCATAAGATTTAGTACCAGAGCCTGTCTATGGAGTTCCTGTGTATCAGCCATATTAGATCAATTTAAAGCCTACGTCATAACGTGTCAACTAATAACAGTAGAGACACACTTGATAGCATTTTTCTACGGTTTTCAAAAATGATTTTTAATATTTATAAGTTGCTTAAAGGCAGTAAATATTCTAGAAAGCGTTGTGTCAGACATCGAAATTAAGAACTTATTATTATATTTGGTTGTAAGAGCCAGTTTTCAGCCAGGACAAAAGGTTTTTTTAAAAGGTTTTATTGACCGTTTACATGTCACCTTTGATATATTAGTCATTCTTTATTTTTTGTACGTTTTTTATTGGCGGATCAGTTATACGTACGGTTGGCATTATTATACCACGAATTTGAACAGTTTGGGTCACTGCATATATGTGCACCAAGGAAAGATTTCGGCCGCAGCGGGACTCGAACCCGGCACCCCTGGGCTCTGCAGAGTCAACCACCGCTATTAATGAGCTATCCTGGCGCCACAAACATATTTTAAAATCCAAGATAATAAGTTGTAACCTTAAAAATAATCAAGTAAAATAATAACATTGTGTATACATTTTTTGCCATAAGTAATCTATTTATAATTACGATACAGGTAATATTACAGTCACATAATTATGTAGGCCTTCCATGTATACATATATTTCCAATATAAAACATTTTCTGTTCTGATTATATAATAAAAAACACAACCTTCTGTAATACATGTAGCCTGAATGGCTAATATTATTAATAAATTACATGAGCAATATTGCTAGAATCTGGTAACTGTTTCAGATATATTTACACTTTAACGCTTCCATTTAATAAAATATGTAAAAAATAGCCTGAAATGTTATGTACTACATAATACATTTTATATTACAGAAGCAAAATTAACCATCCGACTTAAATATGATATTTGTTTTTTGTTCAAAACAATAAAAGCTAGCCAATCTTTGAGTACCAGTTTCAATTTAATTACACAATGCATAACTATATTACTGAAGCTTGAACAATATATTTTATGTTAACATACAATAATTATGTAGCAAACAACTCAACATTGAACCTAGAGCAGAAGCCTATTTGTAACTTTGAATAACAACATTTACAATAATAATATTCTGGTATAATATTATAGTGACTCACGGCGCAAGAACATAATTAGATTTTAATATTACTGCCTTAGATTTTACGCAACACAGCTATAAAACGTGTTTCATCACTGCTAATACATCAATACTCATACATGACCTGCTCTACAGGATTTACAGTTCTTCTTTATACAGTGTAAGAATATGAAACATGCTTTGATTGAGTAAGCAATGGTTCTCCAAAACGACAAACATATTTTGGTATGGTCATTCCATACCCACCCCATGTATCAAAGTCAAATTATCTATTTGGTAATAGTTGATTGCTTGCAAATAAAACAGGCTTGCAGAACAGATCTCTTCAGATGATCAAAGAGCGCAGCTAGTGTTGGCGGTATATTCTCAGAATAGCGACTATTGTCAAAGAAAAAGTATATCTGGCATCATTAACATATTTAATAGAGCCACTTGTGTTGCTGTACACCAGCACAACATATCGTTCAATGGGTTCCTTATGAACACATTCCAGAGTCAAACATTGTGGATCTTCAGTGATAGTAATCAATGTCTCAATCAGGCCTGGAGTGTTTTGCAATATAGTCCTGGCACTCTTATTGTCACAGGTCTGAATGTAGGAGGTTGTATTACAACCTGTTAAGATATGACATAAGGGTGACGCTATTGCCATCTCGACCAATCAGAAGCCTACGATATATCGTAACTTGTACGAGAATACGGGCCCCGACTAACACGTACATCATCAAGATTAAACTTAAAACAATTTTGAAGTGCGAAGTAAGCAGCTACTGTTGTTTGTTTTTGCAGGTTGAACAAAATTATTGTTATTGTTCATGGCTCAACTTGCTCACCATGATTTATGTACATATGATCATTTACCAATGGATCCCTTTTCATAAATACGCGTAGTTACGGGAAATAACTAACCCCCACCTGATAATATGACAAACAGTGCCTTATCAAGTTAAGAAAATAATACACAATTTATTTTAACTATATATCAATACGAATCTTGAGTAGTATCACATACGTTTATACTAGGCAAAGTGGTTCAATAATTACATAATATAGGCGGCGACCATTTTGGCTTTTGTCAATTTTCAAAATTGTGTACCGGTGGCCTAGATTTACCGATTCACCATCCAATTGGTTGAAATGTTGGACGCCTTCTTGAGTAACTTAAGTATGGTTTTACACATATTCCTGTATCAAAATAATGATATATACATAACACCATGTCAAATCAAATTTACGAATTAACCCTTTCAGTGCGGGGACACTTTGTACGTCAGACTCTGAATTCTGTAGACGTCAGATTCTGACGTATGAAGACGGTCCCTGCACTGAAATAATTAAAACATAACATAACATAGGTATTCAAACGAATCATAGGAAAGAGCTAACAAAGAAATTTATAATGATTACAAATTAAAAAAAAACCTTTGGTATCCATGGTTAATATAAGCGTATTTCAGCGTTGTAAGGGTTAATGGGTCACCGTCAAAGTAATGAGTTACTGCAGTATGAGCCGGGGAGTATGATGGAGATATATAATTATATAAAATTAACCCTTCAAGCATGAATTTATCATTGTCATTTTCATTCACTACAAGCCGCCAATTACTGTCGCAATTATCGACTTGTAGTGGATGAAGATGACTTGAAGAAACCAGTTTCATGGAAATTTTAATTCTAAAACCCTTAGTTGTGGGAAAATTAATCTGTTCACAGAGATTTAAAATGATGCTTTAGGGCAGCGTGAGGGCTTAAAGGGTGTATATAAGCTTGAAACCTCTGCGATTAGCATCCAGGTATATATTCAGTTATATATTATCATATTATTCACTCTGAGTCTACTTTCTCGTTTAAAGGAAAACAAAATGTCAAAATTGTATAGGATACCGAGGTGTAATAATGAAATAATCAAGTAATGAAATAATCAGATAAAATCTCAGAATATATTTAGTATTATCTTGATTATTGTGGTGCATTACACCGTTTTCTATTGAATTATTGTATTAACCCTTTGAACCCTCACGATGCACTAAAGCATCATTTAGCATCTCTGAAGAACGATTTCATTTCCTGAAACCTAGTGATTTTAGAACGAAAATGTTCATGGAACTGTTTTGAAAATAACAGTGTATTTTTTCATTTGTCACCCACTTTAAGTCATTTTTATTCACTTCAAGTCGATAATTGCGACAGCAATTCACGGCTTGTAGTGCATGAAGATGACAATGGTAAATTCAGGCTTGAAAGGGTTAATTACGACATGTTCGGCGTGTTCTTATAATAGGAACCACGCACAAGTTGAGCCAGGAAAGTGAATCTTGGCGAGTGCGCACAATGAAACTTGATCAAAACAATAACAGAGCATGCCAAGACAGCCCTTCTGGTAGAGTAGCCTTCATTCTTGATCCGCACTTTATCGTTAGTATCCTAGCTTTCGTAATTTTAGTCATTTGAAGTTGTGCTTCGATACCGTGAACCTTAATGAGTTAATGATGGGTGGCAGCTGGTTTCCATGGTCTCTGTTCATGAAAGGGTATCTCTGCTTGATGTGGATGGCCTCCGTTACCTTGCGCTTCATTAAGTCCTCTTCTCTGTGTATAATTTTTAGGTTGTTCATGGAAACACTGCTATCCATCTAAGGTCAGATCATTGCGCAATCTGAGCATAATCACCCCCTCCAATTATTGCGTGATCAAGATCAGCTAGAGGCAGATCGAAACGTTGCAATCTAAGTTATCAAGTGAGTGATTTTCCCATTTTCTTTTAGAATTTTTAATCCATTTTTATGTGTGTCTCATGGATACATATTCTTAATTTACGATGGTTTGTCATCCCGTGGATTTGAAAACGTGCATATGTCACCTTCAGGGCCGGTATTTGGTTTCTGTAACCCGCCTTGCTAAAAAAAAATACTGGACTAATACATTTGGACTACACTGGGATCAGGGCTGGCCAATAACCATTTGGTGCGTTTTGACCTTGCCTCCCGGGCCTTGCCTGTCGCTCTGATGCGCGACAAAGCGACAATTGGCCAGCCTTGTCTATGATGTATTGCCTTTGTGACAGTAGGTATTTAAAATGAAAATAAAACATTGAGGCATCACAAGTGTTTCTAGTAAATTAAATGAAGGTTCTCAAAGGTTATTTATATATTAAAGGATATATATCTGATGTGCCCACCGCAAGCGTTTTTTTATTAGCTAAAAAAAGAATTCACTTTAGGAAAATAGAATGCAAATACTTTCAATATAAAGAGTAAAAAATAAAGTTCTATGATGTCAATATCAGAGATAGATTAAATTGAAATCATCAAATCTATGTGAATCAGAAGATAACTTATTGGGGTATGTTATAGGCCTACTAGTTTTAATTTATTTTTCACATGTTCACTAAACATGCTAAAAGCTTTGCATTGTCTCCGCAATTTAGGTTTTGTAGTGGACGGAAATTCCCATTGATGTGCATTGGTGGTCTATGCTCGCAAAAATCGTGGATAGGCTTACCGACATTCTCAAACAAAATGTATAATAGTTAAATAACGTTTACAAACACACAAGACAAACAGTGAATAGTGAATCTTGTTGCCGAGTTAAACAAAATTGCATCTAAAGGTAGTCAAAAAGACAAAAAAGTTGGGGGGGGGGGCATTATCGGATCAAGAGATAGGGTCATTGTGGTCAATTAGCAGCTCAATTATATTGTGCTCCCAGACACATCCAAAATCTAAAATGAGTTGCTAAATAGGCCTACAAGGAAATTGAATATAAAAGCTGTCGGAATTACAAAAAAGTTTGGGTGGGGGCATTAGCGGATCAAGAAATGAGGCCGTGGTAGTCAATTAACAGTTCAATTATGTCTCCAACCAAAAACAAAATAATGCTATGGGGGGCTTATACAGCACCCCCAGAAACCCCAGCTGCTAATTTCGGCTCGCTGCGCTCGACTCATATTCACAATCAAATGGAAATAAAGCTAAAACTATAAAAACATGACGGTCCACTCCACTCCACCGGATCGCCATTTTGTAACCCCCCTAGTCAGAAGCTCTGGATACGGCCCTGACTTTAGAACGTGTTAGATGCACTTTTTCAAGGAGGTACGATATCATCGATATCGTATATTTTTTCTCACTCGCCTTGGATACCAATCACGATTCTATCCAGGGAGTGAGTAAATCAATAAACAAGGGCATTATAATCAATGTGGGATGTAATATGGCATTTCCAAATTGAAAATAAAAGTAGAGGTTGTAAATAAATGAAGGAACAAAGTTGTAGTAGTAAAGGGTTAAAAATATGGCGGTTCTGATGGAAAACAGCTCCTTGAAGTAGTGCTTCGCTTTTGCGGTTATCATCTTCATCCAAATCTCCCTGCAACAATCCATCATTGGGTTAATGTTGGGCCAGCGCAAGTGTAATTTGGCACTGTGGTAACACAACATGGTATTCATCTCACATTTGTCCTTAAATTTGTAATAAATATTGTATTCGGTCGATTAAGATTACTTTATCACTTTAGAAAAACTAAGAAATACTGTTATATATGGGGATTCGATGTGGCATCGTTGTGTCTGGTTTTAATTAATCCACAATTGGAATTGACAAGGCCAGTATGAAAAAACTCTGAAGATTCAAAATATGCATATTAGTTTACACATTATTTTTTTAGCCAATTGAAGATGCAAAACCACACCCACTGACCCTAGTAGAACTGATATTTGTGATGTTATTCTTGTACATAAGCATGATAAGGTTCAGCTTGGCATGTTCTACATCCGGCTGAACAGCAGCATATTCGCAACAATAACAACAATAACAACAATAACAACAATAACTGGTGCCAGTGATATGAACACTGGTGCTCGTAGCGTGCGTATGTGTGACCAACTGGATCATTTGTTGTTCTAAAATTGTACGTTTTATTTTTAGCTTTTACTTGATGATCTACCAAAGTATGTTCTATTTTTAGCTTGATAAATGGGCTTGTAACTCTGTAATAAATATATGTATCGGCAATTTAGTCACGAAAAATACATCTTATTTTAATAGTTTATTACCGATTCGAGATAATGAGTATAAAAATTATGGCTAAATACGCTAATGGATTAATAATAATCCTATGCAGACTCCTCTTCAGTTTGTGAAATTATGCCGATTTGGTATGCTGTAAAGTTTGTTTCAAATATTCGAGGTCACCCCGGTTCATACCCTGAATTCAAGGGCACCAATCCTACTATTATCTAGGCTATATAGATCTTTTTCAAATCAGTTTTTGACTAAGCTTACTGATGTATTGTGTGACTTGTGTGTCATTTAAACTCATATACTATTCAATTTCTTTTGAGATTTTCATAGAAATAGAGGAATTTAAAATTATGATGTCAGTTTTGAATGTCGAGATAAACCTAGACTGTGTTCAAAATATGTGTTAGGGCTCATATTAAATAACCTAGAATAAGTAAAAAACAGTATTGGACAGGACTCAAACTCACAAGCACAGCGTCCCTACGCAAGTTACTCAACCACTATGCCATCATAGCTGATGGGAATACTGTTATCACTTTAATAGGGACAATCATCAGTCACTTAGTTTAGCTGTCAGAAAAAAAAACGGCGGGAGTTCATCTCTCATTTTTTCTACCACCATGTAATGATTCCTTTCACATATTTAGCCAGAATTTCTGTACTCATTATCTCGAATCGGTATTAAAATATTAAAATGAGATTATTTTTCGAGACTAAATTGCTGATGTATATATTTACTATATATATTCAGAGTTAAAGGCTGATTTATCAAGCTGAAAATAGAACTTACTATTTTAAAACAACAAGTGAAAGCTAAAAATAGAACGTACAATTTTAGAAGAACAAGTGACCTCATCCGCCACCCATACCTGCACTACGAAGCACGCGCTACGAGCGCCAGTGTTCCTACCAGCGAAGTTGACTCGCCTGTTTTGACTAGGGTTTAGTTTCCTGAAGAAGTTCACGTCAATCACAGTCATCAAGCCACAGTTGATGAGAAATATTGATGCCAAGAACCAGTGTCCGGTTAACAATCTTCCCCAGATAAACTGAGCGAACAGTGTGTACGGCAGTGACAATCCCTGTACAGTAACGTGTACTAACTGTGCATTAGTCAGTGGTGGGAACTGGAAAAAAGACAACATAATAACAAAAAGTTACCAGCAACAGTTAAGAAAATGATACAATGCTTCAATGTAGAAAATACAGATTGTGACATACTGTATACGTGTAAAGAGAGATGTGTTGAATATCTGGTAGCACAGGCGACACGACGTGAACAAATGGGATAAACAACTGTTGATAGTGTAGAAGACCAAGTCCCAAGATGACTAGGCGAGGATTCGGGGTCAAGAGGCAGAAGAAGATCATCACTGCAATAGGATGTAAATCCTGTGAGTAGAAAGAAGTTCAAATATTATCAACATGCCTATTGACTGTGAAACGTAAATAGGCCCATAGGGTGTACATGGGCGTTTATGACCATTCACTTGGGCCCTGCCTGTTAAATCGTAGATGCCAGTAATCCAAAAATATAGATTCTAATCGGAACAGTGATATTGGACAGTTTGTGTTAATTTGAAGCTCTTATGGCATGGTTTAAACCCTACTAGGGCCATTTGATCCCTCGTAGGATCCAAATTCCAAAATCGGACCTGAAACCGTACGTACGCACCCATTTCCACACACCCCTCTACAATATATACCAAGTTAGACAACTACAGATAATACCATCTGATTTAACCCTGAAAATATGTAACTGAGATCTAAGTCGTTCATTGGATAATTTCAGACCGGCCTCAGCGAAATGTTCAAAAAGTTAATGTTTCCACATATATATGGAAACAATAAATTTTTGAACATATACATGATGATTGAAACAAGTGAATCAACAGATATACGTGTGTTTTTTCAAGCGTGTGATTAATTGTGGTTATGTTATTTAACTAAGGAGAAAACTGTGGGCTTCTGATTTGCTCCTTAAATGCCATATAAGGCAAACGCACACAATGACGTCACCCCATCACGCCCATATATCGATGACGTACGTTCGGGATCAATCAGATGGTATTTTTGGATCCTTGATAGTTTGCTGGTACTATGTATGGACATTTTTCTCCATGACACTTCTGCATTGGCATAGAATAAATATTGCTCCTCCTAACATCTGGCATTGTTATATTAGCAAATGTATAGATTTGGAATCGTTTATATTGTAGAGCCTACAAATCATTTGCATTTGAGAATTTCAGATAAGATCATAATGCGTATATCACTTGCAATGTAGACTTGAACTAATTTTACCTATTATTACCATCAAATCTAAGATCATTCCATGTTGTTTTGTTACACAATCAAATATTCTTATTGTTTGTTATTTCGACTGACTACGATCTGTCTATTAAAAATATGCGGTCACAACTTACCCTGAATTCCCACAATGTTTGTGGGTCGGCGCCAAGCGTGAGTTCGAGGGAGCGCAAACTGCTAAAAAACAGCCGTGTTTCCAGATCAGTTAACATTTCGTGGTTTTCGTCCCCCTCTTTCAGATTTAACAAGGATGTTTCATCCAATTTTAATAGCGAGTTTCCATCTGCAAACATTAATCCTCTTCAAACATGTCGCAGAAAAGCGTTATTATATAATATTAACTTTTTAAGCCCTCACGCTGCATTAAAGCATCATTTTTCATCTCTGAAAATTGACCTAATGTCCTAAAACCAATGGGTTTTAGAATGAAAATGTTTCTGGAACTGTTTAATAATATTAATTTTTTTTTTCATTTGCCACCCACCTCCAGCCATTTTCATCTACTACAAGTCGAGAATTTCGACAGCAATTCGCGGCTTGTAGTGGATGAAGATGACAATGGTAAATTCAGGCTTGAAATGGTTAAATATAAATATGTATTTTACTGACATGACAGTTTGCTAACAGCTATCCCAGCAAACACAATACGTCGACCCAGTGCTGGTTCAATGTTAATCTATCTTATACGACATTGGCCCAAAGTTGAACCAACATTGGGTCAACGTATCATGTTTTCTGGGTATAACCTGGGGTGTAGGCGACGGAATTATAGGCCTCATCCATAAATTAATTGCAGATGAAGATCCCAAAAGAAGAGATTACCAGTACTGTTGTTATAATTAGTGGTTTCATTCAGTGGATATTTATAGCTAAGATGTCATTTTAATATTAAAAATCTTACCTGCGACCATTAATTATGTTCATACTAAACATAATATATTACAAGAGAAAATAGCAATTTAATTTTTCTCCCGAATAGGGATTGTCCGGTATTTTGGCTCAGATCGCCGACATTTTGAACATGTTCACATTATAATATAATCACAGTCACTTGCAGCGTCCAGTTCTAAAGTTTTTAAGTACTTTTTCTACAGCGCAAATTAAAGGCTGTTTTACCCATTTATCCTAATAATATATAGTTGTACCTATTTCATTTTTTATTAGCGTCGCTTCCAGTTTCTCTTTAGTCCAAGGCCCTAGAGTATCTGTCCATATCATCACGTCTTGATGACTCCAGAGATGTATCGGTTTTTTGATACCTTCGGTAGTTTTCGTGGAAAGCATTTCAGCCATGCTGAGCAATACCGCACACAACATCTAGAAGCAAACACCACAGATCAACATCATTCTACAGTATTGTACAAAATACAGGTGTAGGGCGAATAATAATCTGATTATCCGGTTAATTAACTATACAATCATAATATGTATCAGTGTTTTCGTAAAATGTTTTTTGACAGACATAAAAGACATACAGGTAAAATGTTTTATTTAAGGACTTGATTCGTTACCAATACGCATGTCCTTCAATCCCTCTTTAAAAATGGAATCAGTTAAAATCACATAGCCTTTAACTTCAGTATTCAGCAGCACGAGATGACAGAGTCTAACTAAATACTCTACCAAGGATAAGTGTAGAGAGGAGGAAGAATATACATGTATTCAGGGTCATCCATATATATCGAGGAAACTCACCACTGCGATGACCAGCATGGCTATCATGACACCCCAACCTCCGTAGCATATCAGGGTTTTCATACGCCCTTCCACGGCGGGGTTTACCTGGCGACCAACCTGGTTATTTCCCGGGTTGAAAAGCGCATTGAACTGTTGCAGTGCCTGCATGTTTAACTGTAGTTGTGGATTCACTTCTGTTGGTCTGTGCAATGCATCATCAAATTGTTTGATAACTGCTTTGTTATTTGGATCATCGTTCAGTGATGTGATTCTCTGTTTCAATCTCTCCGGATATAGCTGTTCTATTGTACTCCTGAAACAGATCAAGTAAAGCATAATCATCATAAAAAGGCAAACTGTGGTGACAGTACACTTGCCACGTAAGCTGTTAAGATCTATTGCTGTTTGCCTTTGTACTGAAATAATATGAAAATAAAATGAACTGAATCGGGCTTTAGGCCACCTTTGGCACATATAGGCTAAACTGGGCCAGGAGAACATCCTGAGGATGGTGAGATGAATGTAATGACACTGTCCTCCAGACACAGGTTTCAAAATTGGAGCCCTGGTGGTCTGAGGTCGAGCACGCTACCTCTCGGTCACGGAGGCTCCCCGACAATACTGAGTTTTACACGTGAATGGAGAAGAAACATTTTTGTTTCTTTCAAACCGCCGAGACCGGGAACCAAACCCCGAACTCTAGCGTGAAAGGCAGCGGTGCTAACCACTACCCTAGGGCCCCCGCCCAACATGAAAATACGGCTGATGTGTACAGCCTCGCTAAGATAAATTGGAATGGACTGGAAATATGGCGTGAAAAATTATTGGATGTACATGTATATATTATTTGTATGAGGCATGTGTTTCTGTAAACGGTTCTAATTTCAAGAATGTTCACATATGTATGAAACAACATAAAAGTTGTCCCAACCTAAAAAATGTTGTTGAGAACACATAACATCATTATTGTGATGAATTATGCTACTTCCCTTGGATATTTTTGTTCAAAATAAATGACATGGTACTTGAGTGCTTAAAAACGTTAACTAATCGGCTAAATTTAGTTAATTAACGTCACATCTTCGTCTAGCTAGATTGTGTGTAATTATTTTGGACGAATAAACTATTGTTTTTTTTGTAATTTTTAGTTTTGGCCAAAAAATTGTCAGATTATTTCTCCCTCAGTTTTTATCCACCCGGCTTGAAATTTGACCTCAATAATCCTCGGGTACACAGGCAGTTTCTTTGCTAGGCGATCCAACCAACAGTGGTCGAGTACCGCAGGGTTGGAGTTAAACAAATACCATTTAAATGACACTAAAAAATCGTTTGCATTATAAACTGCAATATCTCGAAAACCATGCGTCTGACGCTAAAAAGGCATGAAGTTTGGGCCCTGTGGGTATATAGGACACCACCTCGGGGCATTTCCACATGGTACAATAAAATCCCCCATTGTCACCCGCTTGCTGAGACATTGAGGAAATTCCATCGGAAGAGATTATATAAAATTTGAAACTGAAATATCTCTGCAACTGAAGCAGAAAGAAAGTGAAATATGGCCCTGGGGGTTAAATTCCTATTTATCAGCCACTTTCCAAACATAATCCAAAATGGCTGACAAGAATTAAAAATGGCCTATATGTAAAAAATTATGCTAAAATCCAGTCAAATCAAGTCAGGCCCAGCCAGGCTCTTTTTTCCAACTGTCCAAACTCATTTCATGTTGCTTCAGCAACAGGTGATCTAGTTTGTTAATATATTTTTACTAGCACAACATCAATTCATTAATAATATTAACATATTATTTGCAGAGCCCACCTTAGTGTGTAGTTAACATTGCCCACCATGTTGTTTTGCCATACTTGACGGCATTGTGGACATTCTCTTTTACCCAGCAGATACCAATGGGCCAGACACAGTCGGCACACAGTATGACCACAGTCTAACGTGGTAGGCTCCACCAGCAGATCCGCACAACATGAACATGTCAGCTCGTCGACCATCCCCATGGCAATGGATTCCTCAGCGGGCCTCTCGTGTAACCACTGTAACCGGTCATTTGTGATTTTCTCAGTTGTATCCATTGTTGCTCTCCGAAACATCGGTCTTGAAATGTGTTTTCTTTATACCTGGAATAAAGTATGATACAAATGAATATGTTTCTCCACTTAATCTTTTTGTAACAACATGCCATCTCGATTCACCTCACCATTCGCAAGAGGTCCTTCTGGCCCAGTTTAGCCTGTATTCGTTTATTCATTTTGGGGTGGGAAAATAGATGGAAGGCAATGCTGTTTCATTTTATTTTATGTGTAGTTACTATGTACCCTGCATATTGATTGTTAAATAAGATGTACTTTTAGCAATAATCATTTTAAGCTATACCACATATTAGATGTAGGTACATGATTACTACACCTAGTGAACAGTGTTTTGTTATAGTATTATGCTATTTATGGATAATTCTTATATATTATTTATTTCATTTATATGGTTGACAAGACACTTCGAGCTGTCAACCAAACTTGATAAAATTATTACTTGAAGCTTTTAGTCCATTATTATTAATGATATTGTACAACTATAAATTGAAATGGCAAACAAATACGGTATGTGCACAAAAGTAAGTTGATAAAGCCCCATTCATTCATTCATTCATTCATTCATTCATTCATTCATTAATTCATTCATTCATTCATTCATTCATTCATTCATTCATTCATTCATTCATTCATTCATTCATCTATTCATTCATGTGACGTTATCACAACGTAATATTACTATAGTTCAACTCAATTTCAACGTTATTGTGCCAACGTCATTTCCATTCAGCACATAATAACTTTGTTTAGACGACGTTTTCAGATTATGTAGATTGGATACATGCTTTGAGGGATATGTGGATTGGGTTTATACAAAATAATTTTTATTTCCAAATTCGGGGGTAGTATTATTGTGCAATTCTAAATTGTGGTCAATGTATTTGTAATTCTATATTGTTATCACCTGAGAGGGCGCTACTGGTCGAATATTGATACTTTATGTGGGCGTAAAATTTGGCTATTAGCCCTAGTGTGCACGAACAACTAGTAGGCCTACATGAGGCTACAAGCCCAGAGCTACTAGCCTCATGTACACCAGCTGCTTGACTTGTTCAATTTGGTCTGTGTGTGGAGCTTAGGACTAGCGCTGTTGTAGACTATTACACGTAAGTTACTGGCTGCACTTGCTGACGATGTTTGACGATGATGTTTGACAATGTATATTATTCTATTCTCTAATTGAGATTTATTTATTTCCAAATTCTCAATTGATTTCTTAACAAAAGGACATGAGGCTTGTCTGTGTTTTCAACTTGTAGGCCGACAGGACTACAGGTGCATCGTGTTACCAGTATTTGCTGGTAGACACCTGCATGACAAGTGGCACACCAACAAGTAGGGTGTGCCGTGATAAGATATGCAAACGGTGTTCATTTGAGTGTGGTATTGGAAAATACAGCACTCGTCCAAGGAATATGGTGTGAGCCTTTAGGTGAACACCTTATTCTTTGGACATGTGCTGTATTTTTCCATACCGCACGAAAATGAACACAGTTTGTATTTTCTCACATGATAGTCCAAAACTTTCTACGCTGCAAATAAGTGTAGAGTTGACCGGCATGACAGACGACCACAAAACCCGCCGAAATAGCATTCACCGCTCACCTGCTACACAGCATGCATGCATACAACATGTATAGCCCCACATGTAGTACAGGCGAGTGCGGTATTGGCTGATCCCGCAATACGTCTCATAGTGGAAACACCACCAGTGAGTGTGAGAACACACAGTGGTTTGTTTCTGCGTAGACATGTAGGCATACATGTATGTTGTAATTGTAGACAAAGAATAATTATGTTTGAGATTTGTTGTCATGTGGGAATAGTGATAATAATAGTAATAACATGATTTTTTTCGTGCGATAGGCTTTTTATTGGCCCTTCACAGATAGCATCCCTCGACTCCGTCCTAGGCTGCTGGCATCTGCGTCGGTCTAATAAAAAAGCCTATCGCTGTAAAATATCATGTTATTGTTATAATGTTTTGTCATGTCTTCTCATGTGTACAATGTAGTATAGTATTACATTTATGTGCTGATTCAATCATACGATTACCGTTCTTTTTTTCTAGTTTAGGTACAAACTCTGTTTTGTTTTGTTTTGTTTTCAATACGACTACGTGAACTATGCCTATAATTAGTTTGAGGTCACCAGTCCTGCTCGTCACCGACTAATTACATGGTCTTATCCCAGTGAACACAAAACATTTCTATAATATCTATGCAATGCTGGACCGACATCGAAGACGTTGGGTTGTATAAATGTTATACAATTGCTTCGTGTTTACTGGGAGAGCAGACGGTGCTCCTTGAGGGAGAATAAATTAATTGCTTAGAGTATATAGTAAGAACCTTTGATTTGAGTACTCAAAAGTATTTGAGTAAATACCTTTTGTGCACAAATTCTGTGAAATTAATAATTATTGTTTCGGTACTGCTGGAAATTAAAAAAAATAACAAACGGTAGTAACAAATTGCGCATGATAAAATTTAAGGAGGTGAAATTTATGGATATTATTTAATGGCAAGCATGTCTGTGGTTTTCTCCCACCAATACTGATACTTGTTCGATAACTGGTTTTTACCAGTAACACGCTCCTTCTATGGCTACTGAGGTATGAAAGTAGCCAGCCTACAACCCTTATCCAGCCAGAACCTCTTATATACAGTATCAGGCACGTTTCAAACCAAATCACCGAAAATGATCGAATTGTTCGTCATTGATGTTTAGTTCATGAAATGTCTGCGCTATGTCTGTTTTCTCATTCATAATTGTGTTTTGGTCATTTAAAGCTGCAAATGATGTCAGTAATTATTCCAGCCTCAAATGGATGAAAAATAGAAGCAAACACAATTCAGCAGCACATCCCTCCACCGCTAAATTTAAAAAATAACTTTTGACTCACTTTAAGTTGTGTCTAACCACAGCGACCCACGACCTCAAGTGGCTGAAAATTACTCATATCTGTTTAATTTGAGACCAAGCATAACATTTCAAATCTTGATGTTTAAACAGTCATTTCATTTCCAATAACAGTGGTTTAATCGGCCAATAAAACTGATTTAAAACGACTATTGTCTCAATATACAGATATATAGAGCCCCAAAAAAGTTAAAGCTGAAAATTGGCTACTTCGCAATTATGGTTCTTTGACGTATTGCCTGCATTATACTCTAACCAATTGTTGCCAAACGCTCAGATGATGCAAACATATTCAATTAATTTCTAAGTTGATTAAACTATGCCCCACACTGGGCCCTCAGTATAACATCTATTAACGTTAACAGGAACACACTAATGTGAATTACGTATTGGCATTAACGATAACATAAAAGTACTGCAATGTTGATTTTTTTTGTGGTCGATCAATTATTATCCAATTCAATTATAAAATTGTTCAATTAAATCCATGTTGCCAAAAACCGTAGTCTGTAACTTAAGATCACTCAAATATACTATTATTTAGGAGTAAAAATACCATCGCACTTAGATATTTGGCGGCCATTTTGAAAACAATGAATAAATATTCATCAAATCAAATTTCATAATTGTTTATTGATATCCTTGTGTCTCAAAACCCTAGTCCAGAACTTAAAATCACTCAAATACCTCATTTGAAAGCAAAAATATGATTGCGTATAAATATTTAGCGGCCATCTTGGATTTATGCCAATTTGACCTGTTTCCCGTCAGCGGATATTTTGGGACTTATTTTATGGTGTTCTGAGGATCTTAAGGAAGTGCTTTGTGAAAAAAAACAATCTGTTTCAATTTGTTCCAGATTGGATAAAGAAATAGCTTACTTTGCCTGGACTATATGTCAGCCTTACATGTATGAAAAATAGAAACAAGCAATTCAGCAGAACAAGTGTTAAACTCTTACTGACTGACCCGTGTAGGTGAGACATGAGGAATAGGCATCCCCTAGGGGAGGAGAGGGTGTGACCCGTGTAGTTGAGACATGAGGAATAGGCATCCCCTAGGGGAGGAGAGGGTGTGACCCGTGTAGGTGAGACATGAGGAATAGGCATCCCCTAGGGGAGGAGAGGGTGTGACCCGTGTAGGTGGGACATGAGGAATAGGCATCCCCTAGGGGAGGAGAGGGTGTGACCCGTGTAGGTGAGACATGAGGAATAGGCATCCCCTAGGGGAGGAGAGGGTGTGACCCGTGTAGGTGAGACATGAGGAATAGGCATCCCCTAGGGGAGGAGAGGGTGTGACCCGTGTAGGTGAGACATGAGGAATAGGCATCCCCTAGGGGAGGAGAGGGTGTGACCCGTGAAGGTGGGACATGAGGAATAGGCATCCCCTAGGGGAGGAGAGGGTGTGACCCGTGTAGGTGAGACATGAGGAATAGGCATCCCCTAGGGGAGGAGAGGGTGTGACCTGTGTAGGTGAGACATGAGGAATAGGCATCCCCTAGGGGAGGAGAGGGTGTGACCCGTGTAGGTGAGACATGAGGAATAGGCATCCCCTAGGGGAGGAGAGGGTGTGACCCGTGTAGGTGAGACATGAGGAATAGGCATCCCCTAGGGGGGGAGAGGGTGTGACCCGTGTAGGTGAGACATGAGGAATAGGCATCCCCTAGGGGAGGAGAGGGTGTGGAATGGGGGTGCCTAGGTAAGTCACAGCCATATTACTAGGACAAAAACTTCGCGTTGAAATGTCATTATTGTAACGTTCCGCTATGTACATGTAATTGGTGCACTGTCATTCACTCCCGTGAGGGTTGCACATATAAATTCGCTGAAAAGGGGGTATATTCTGGGTGGGAGGGTTAGATTCTGGGAGGGTCGCACATATAAATTGGTTAAAACGAGGGTATATTCTGGGAGCTGGGAGGGAGGGGTAGATTCTGGGAGGGTCGCATAATCTTATAGTTGTTGAAAAGGGGGTTTATTCTGGGAGGATCACATTTTTATTGAAAAGGATGATATTCTGGGAGGGAGGGGTAAATTCTAGGAGCGTCACATATAGTTGTTCAAAAGGAGGGGGGGGGGGGCATATTCTGGGAAGGAGTGATACACGGAGATTCTGAGAGCGTCGCATATAGTTGTTGAAAAGGGGGGGTATATTTTTGGAGGGAGGGAGGGAGGGGGGGGGGTAGATCCCGGGAGCGTCGCACTATAAATTGGTTGAAAAGGGGGGTATATTCTGGGTGTTAAAATAAGCAGGTGGACAAGGCCATATATTATGTACATGACTACTTACCATTTTTGTCGCCTAAATTTACAACAGCTTATTTAAAAAACACAACCCAAGTCGAACTCTTTTGATATTGACATAAAGATATAGATTTAGCTGATACGCCAACGAAAAGACGTCTGATGACGCTAAAACCTTGATACGACTAACCTTGTGAAATCGCCTACACGCCAATATGTGTAGTTTGTTGTGCAACGCCACAATGCACTTCCTCCCAACTGAATTTTATACCTGGTGAGACATTATATCATAGGTTTAGAGATACTGGTTACGTGCAAATCGCGCGCTCCAAGGCGTTGGCTTCGCGCCAATGTCGACGATGTTAAGTATCAAGGAAATATTAAGGAGTCCTGCCTATATACTGCCGTCATTAGGTGTATGCTTATACTGTATGCAACGGCACAAAGCAGTAACTACTTACTTGGTAAGTGAATAGTTACTGTTCTTTATTTTTGTGAGGAGGTATAAGCACGCATATCCGTATAACCTGATAACCGCTGTGTATCTAGCTATGACAAAAATGAAATGAATCGGGCTTTAGGCCACCTTTGTGCACATATAGGCTGAACTGGGCCAGGAGAACCTCCTGAGGATGGTGAGATGATTGAGATGACACTGTCCTCCAGACACAGGATTCGAAATTCGAGCCCTGGCGGTCTGAGGCCGAGCACGCTACCTCTCGGTCACGGAGGCTCCCCGCAATACTGACTTTCACACGTGGATGGGGAAGAAACATTTTTGTTTCTTTCAAACCGCCGAGTCCGGGAATCGAACCCCCGCCCATCTAGCTATGACAACAAAACGAAAAAAAAAAAACATAAATGGATTTTTTTTTTTATCTTTTGAAATGAACTTTTTTTTCGATTTTTTTTATCTCCCGAAATGTTTTTTTGGTAAACAGGTAATGCGCGGCCTAAATCTAATGCGCGCGCTCATCTTAAACAGAGGAAAAATATAGTGCAAAACAAGTCTCGATCACTGAAGCAATGAAATTCCTTAGTGAGTAGTGTCGAGGTGCCATACTCTAGATCCGGTAATTTTCGCGTGTTTAGATTCTCACGAATTTGTGATTTTGTGACTTTTTACGAAGTCTAGAAATTGCGAATTATAGATTTCGATGATAGATAGCGCTCATAATAATTTTCGCGAGATTCTTAAATTCGAGAATTCGTCCTCCTCGCAAAATTCGCCAAAATTAAAACTCGCGAATATTACTCGACAATTTTCAGCATTTATCAGAGGTATAGGTTGTAATAAAAAAAAACCATTAAATGCTAACAGTTGGAAGAAATGCTGAATTAACTACATTTTACAAGCTGGACGACGACAACAACGGACAAAGGACGACACTATATGTGACAACAATATCTGAGTAAAAGTAGAGTTATGAAATTAAACACTAACATGTAATGGTTGGCTATATGGGGACTACTATTTATAGTAAGCCCCGATTGTCTTAAAACTACTCTCAGCGCCTTCGGCGCTAGGGTTCCATCAACAAATTAATATTCACATCTTGTTTGTGAAAGATGTGAAGCCGAAGTATGTACGTCAACCCTAAAACAATACATTCATTATACAAGGTAATGTTTCACCCACTTGAAGTTGAACGTCAAGTGGGCCCGGTAGAAATCACCTACATTTGTAAAATTTGCATCGCAACATACTCTGGCAAATTTAAAGCTTATATTTCGTTCGAATTTTCTTGTTTGAAGGATATATAAGTTGGTAAATACGGCTGTAGGTGCGATTATCACCTTAACCCTTGTCCTGCTAAATTAGATAATTTGAATTTTCAGCCACTTGAAGTTGTGTCTCGCTACCGCGATACACAGCTTCAAGTGGCTGAAAATTACTGATATTTGTTTAACTTGACACCAAAAATTTGCAAATCTTGACGTTTAAACATCCATTTCCTTCCCAATAACTTGAATAAGTGTGATTTATTGACCTAAAGTAATGATCAGCAGGCAAAGGGTTAACGGTAAATGAGCTATCACAGCACTGTTATGTTTGTTCAAGCCAACACTAATCCAACATGGATTCATCTGCGGGGCGTATCTCAGCAAACACGATACGTTGAACAAATGCTGGGTTAATGTCGGCCCAGCGTCGTAGACGATGGGCCAACATTAACCCGGCATTTGGTCAACGTCTCGTGTTTGCTGTACATGCCCTCAAGATGTAAACACACTTATATGATCAACGGTGCATTTGCATTCTACAATGGGGCTTATTATTGGACCAAAACAGAGATTCGTTTACTTCAACGTAATACAACTTCTAGATTGGCAGGCCTATAGGTATACAATTCGAGCGTATTATGACCAGGAGACCCGTATTAAGACGCATTAGATGGGGCAAAAAGTAATCAAAGAAGAACCACTAGAGGCATTACTTATTGACCCCCCCCCCCCCCCCAGAATAACCGATAGATTTTTTTTATATAAAGTGAAGCATAAATATTATCAATATCACCAGAAATGCATTTCTGGAATTACTAACTTTATGTGTAAATTTGGCATTCTAGGTGTTTTGTAGAAACCGCCGAATAAACTTTGTCCCGTCTCCATTTGGCATGTTTAGATCTTGTAAAATATAGTTTTACTCCGAACCCGCTAAAGAGGTTTTATTTAACTAAATTTTACAGAATCTGACGTCCAAAGATGATTCCCGCGCTGAAAGGTTTAAAAAATATAAGAAGTATTAAAAAAAGATATTATGAGATCATCAGGTCAAAAAAAATGTCTGAAAAATGTATTCACTCTGTACGCAAACGGTATAAGAACATTTTAAAATCTGATAAATATGATAACAAAACAAAAGTAACAAAATCATTTTATTGAGTTACATCTCAGTATGATATATCAATATCATAGTCAAGATCTTTAAGTAGAGTTCGCAACTCATTATTAAAAGGCTTGAAAAATTTTGTTAACAGTTTTTGAGTTTTAAATAACATGGGTCCCCCACTGGAAGCTCTTTTCGGCTCACTTTGTAGCAGACTTTCTCTAGTTTTGTGAGGGAATTTATCTGACAAAAAAAACACACAATTACATCAGTTATTACATGTATTGCTTCACTTAATGTATTTTATAGAATAATAACCCTGTCGTGTTTCAAAGTAGGTGTTTATGCTCACACGTTTGATCTTGTATCTACTTGAAACGACCCTCGATTTAACAAGAAATAATCCGTTTGGATTGCCTTGCCATAAGTAGATTTGGCTGTCATAATATGACTCCATAATATAGCAACCCAATCTATTTATGTCAAAGCAATCTACCCATGGATCATTTTTAATATATCGAGAGAAAAAAATGTGTCAATTGAAAGGTTCAAATATACAGACAATGCGATGTTTTCTCAGAAGAGTAAACAAAAACAGTTAATTACCTACTCAGAATTATCATATCCAATTTTAAACTAGAACTTTACTTTCATTCAAAATTGTCAAAACATGGTAGATTGAACATTTATCGCATGTAGTGTAATTCTGTGAAGCGCAGTGACGGCTACGAAAACCGTTTTGAATGGCAACTCGGTGATAACAAAGTTAATCACAGAATACGCACCAATAATTGTAAGAGTAACAAATCCGCTAAGCAAACGGCATGCGCTAGCAGTTGGTAATGCGCCAGTGTCCTAGCTTAAGTCTACCAATGGGCTATGCATACAACATCGTTGACCTTAATTTGGTCAAATATGAATAATTTTCACCAACTTTAAGTTAACAAAATTCCAATTAATTAACTTAACGGGGTAAATATATAAACCACTGCTAAATTTGCGTGGCATTTTTTACAGATTGTATTTGCGCAACTAAACAGATTTTGTTATTTTCAACTGATAAAACACATTCAACAGCAGCGCCATACAAAGCCAAAAAGCAGTAACTGTTTACATTAAAAATAAGCAGCAACAACTTTTTGGTTTTGCAAAGCAGTTACTTGAGCAGATACTGACCTATTCCTATAAAATGTGTTAGCTTATCAAATACTTCCACTCGGCTGGAGTGATATTGCTCCAGCGTTGATATCATCACTTGACTTTTTTCAAAAACTGTCAGCCAATCTTTGATAAATAAATAATAAATACTGGCGCGAAGCTTAATCTGAAACAGTAAAACGAATATAAGTAATGTACATAGTCATTATAAAATGTAAATTTAAAAGAAATAAAGTTTATGTGTGGATGGTATGCTATTACAATAAATGGACAAGTCTTGTGGATCAATCAGGGACCAGGTACTAGTGTTTTATTGTGGTGGCCTACCTATACAGCGTTTGCCATGCTTTAAACTACTGTGTATATATGATTACTACAAATTAATGAGCTTTATTTCGTGTTTTTTTACAATCTCACACTTGGTGTCTACAAGGAAATGACGTCAAACCTAGCTAATATTTAACAACGGGACACATCCACCACTTCTGTCAATCAGGGCCTCCCAGCGAGGTTTGAGTAGGGGAACTATGAAAAAATGCAAGATCACTGCAACAAATCTACTCTTTATGCTGCAGAGTTGTGTTATGCTCAATGTGCGGAACGATGTAATAGATAATTTGAGATACATTACTAATATTATAGGAAGGTAGGCCTAGTATTTATATCATGCGATTTCAAATAAAAAAGACATTTTTTTCAAGCCAATTTGTATGTTATGAAAAACATGCTACATAAGTTATAGCCCACTATTTTAGTTCATAAACAACTCATAATATCGATATTGATAAAAAACATATTATCGTATATTAAAAACATTTGATCACATTATTTTCTTAAAAAAATATAATAATATTGATGAAGAGACCGAAGTGCCTGGAGTTTAACGAGACATTCTCTAATATTGTTGAATTAAATAATACATTTTGAATTTATTTCTATTAAAGCCATGAATGCTATCTCTCAGCACATGATGAGGGCAGATCCATCACAGCTAATATTTCAACTTTTAACTGGACATTTGGACGATTTTCCCATCACCATGATCACAAAAAAGACATAGATAAAAAAACAATAGACTGAAAGGCAATTACATCATTTTAGATATCAACATATCGAATCTCTTTGCTGTTTTTGGCAATTCTAATAAAAAATACACTGACATCCATCAAATATCATCACACGATTTTCTATATCAATAATACTGGCATGCAAAGGTAATCCGCATTAACTGTTTGCTTGAAATGTAAGCAGTTACTGCATTTTTCTTTTGCATGCCAGAATAGAAATAATCATTCACCCGTTTATTAGCGCCAACCCTGTTGACACACGGATCGTAGACGCATTCCCGCAGAGATCTGGATCTGAGACAGTCCTCCATCAGGTCCACCGCCCTGATCACCTCTCCATGGAACCCTCTTGGTGTGGCTTCCTCCTCCCAGTCCTCCTTATAGTGAGAGTAAAGTCTGCACACAACAGGAAACTATCAGGACAGGGACATATCCCAGCAAGCACAAGTCGTTGAAACATATCCCAGCAAGGACAAGTTATTGAAACATATAACAGCAAACACAAGGCCTTGAAACATATCCCAGCACGCATATGTCATTGAAACATATCACAGAAAACACAAGTCATTGAAACATATCCCAGCAAACAAAAGTCTTTGAAACAATGTTGACGATTTCAGGTGTTTAGAAACTGCATGAAAACATTGACCGAATTTGATAATGTGCGTCAGCTGACATGACTGAAACTCATTTAGCAAATAAAAGCTGGTCTATTTAGTGAACGAAATAAATCTTTAATTTATTCATTTAAAGCTCCAATAGCAGCTTAAGATCATACAAGTGTGTAGTATTTAGTCAATTATTTTTTTAACAGAATTGAATTGATGTGAATAAAACAGCTGAAAAACGTTCAAAAAGCTAATAAAATTTCGAGGCTTAACAAGAGAAAAAATTACTAGAAATTCAAACCAACCTGCTTACTGGTTCCCTGAGTAAGATGACTATTCTGGCTTGCGGGACCAGGGCCTTCATGTGGTGAGCTGTGATCACTCGGGGCTCGGTCAGGCCCTCGTTGCCGGGATACAGCATCCATCGATCAGCGATGTACATTGTCCCAACAGATGCGTCCACTGTCAGCAAACAATCACCAGGACAGTGTGAAAATAATAACTTTTATTTTGCTAATTTTTGTTCGTTATTTATATGTTCATATTTTCGCATTAGAGAAATGATGAAAAAAACTAGAACGTTGATTTTATCAAAACTAAGATTTTGTACACGTAGAGTACGTTAATAATGATTTAAGTCGCATTCTGTACAATCATAGCAGTATCGTGACAGGTCTTCGAACAGTTCGGTGCACTGTATATGCACAACCCCGATGACAAACATCCGACCCGGCCGGGATTCAAACCCAGTATCTCCGAGTTTCGAGCCACAACCGGGACGAATGAGCCATCGAGGTGCACGTAGATAACTATATTATTTGTTGATGTATTCAATAAAGCCACTATTGCATTTTTGATGTTTTGTATAACTTTAAAAAAAATTGCTCTTGGGGAGAAAAATAATGCGTGATGCAACTGATTACGTCCAGCAATGTGTATTCACCAGATAACACTCACTTAGGCCTAAGGTCGCTTTATTACTGTCGCCACAATATATGACCCCATACACTATAAACATACTAAATAAAACAAACACAACAAGGGCAACATGTTTGCAAACTAATAACGGCATATTATCTGTTGTGTATGCACACCCACCTATAATATCGTTACGATTATGTTTGATTTTCTGTGCTGCCCCGTCATACACGTCTACATATGTTCTGAATGGGAAACCAGTCCGATTCCTGCGAGCTCCCATGAAACCTGAAACATACACAATAATTTCGGATGATGATCCGTTCAATAAGTATCACTTACCACCATTATTCACAGACTAAACCTTTAAAAAAAATAATCCAATATCCGATACATACACACCGGAGAGCATTATTGTAACTTGGATACTAGCGAAAATATAAAAACATGACATGTGTAGTAGGGTCTATGAATGTTTTGTATATAGTGTCGAATTATTTATTATATAGTGCTAAATAATTTGTTGCTATGTTAACATGTTAATTTAGTTCTTTACAGTACCAGACAGACAGACAGACAGATATTTTATTAACAGAAAGAAAGTCAATCCTGACTTATTTGTCATAGAAATAAGAGAGATATGTACATCTATATACAACTTTGTTAATTTGTTAAAATCATATGACAATATACATAGTATGACATACATAACTAAAATTATGTTAACTGGCATTGCCATAAAAAAACACTGGATATTACGATAATATGCATGACTGCTACTTGGAACAAAATTGAATGGCATTGCCAAGATAACATATAATCTATCATTTTGTTTCCCGCTCTAAAACCAGAGATAAATGTAGCTACTATGTATGACATGCTGATTATATATAGTAGCAAAAAAGACACTCTGGAAAGCGTAGAAACCTAAAATATATACAAGTATTTAATTAAGCTACAGTAATTGGCATGATAATAGCGAAAATATAGCGACAGGTGACTTGTGATTTATTATACTCAGCATTTTAACCCTTAATTTGTTTAAAACAACCATAGACAAATTGCGCTAGTGACATCACCACTGTTATGTCTCTAGATGTCATAATTCGTAGAGACATATCATTTGTCGGCTGTATATTGATAATTGCGGCTACAGAAATAAACAAGATTTCGCGTTCATTGTTCATAGCAATAAAATGGAGAAGTGGATGTATTCCGTCGTCAATTTCGTTTGATTCACACCTTGTGCATATTCGTTGGTTTATTGCATTTTTTGTATTATTGTATCGTCTTCTCTATATTTTTGAATCATGTGAGCTCATTCGATATTTCGCCATTGCTGTCTTGCTTCCCTGAAGGTCGGTGGAAGAGTGGAAGAATGCGGCCGGGCCGCACGTGGCGTGAGCCGGGCGGAAGCGTGATTCACTCCGGTCGCGATAATCTGCAAGTGAGGTCGCCACATTACCCCCGGGCTAAGTGACAACGTATATCTACAAAACTATGCTTGTGGTTACCTCAACGGCAGATATCGTAAAATTATGGTTAACTACGCGCCGACCAAGTAGCACCAATGCTCACCAAAATATCAACAGTATAACAATAAAAATGTAAACAGCCAAACTCGTGATAGAGCGTGGGTTGCTAGTGAGCTATAGAGAGTGCGGCAATGACCAAATCTTTATCTATTTCCGATCCTCTTAGCAAATGTCCTTTTAACCAGTCATGCCCAAAACTCGTAATTCGAATCCAACTGACTTAGTTATTTAATACATATGATGATAGTGAAAACTTTACATTATTTACTTAACAATGATTTATTTGTGCCAGGCCTGGCACGATTTATATACACAATAAAGTTAAATGGTATGTGCGCTGGGTCCCCAGTATATATCATAAGGAGCTATAACCGCGTGAACCAGCTGCACAAATCGCGCGGGTGTATGGATCTGTCGTCCCACACGTGTTTGAATCGGCGGCGGATTTATTTTCACTCTACGGCTGTTATCGGTATGGCTTTCGTTTTGATTTTCGATGCGTTTATTCTGTTGTGTTTGAATTGGCACGTCTTTTCTCAAATGTAAAGGAATTCGTGAATATGTTCTAATACCATCGTACCTCCAGTTAGCGCGAGAAGTCGTGGCGTTCCTGACATGAGGCACCTTGTGAGGTGTTGCCTTCATATTCGACTGTTCCACAGGTTTTTCATCTCGTTGGTTAACCTCTAGAACTGTTGCCTTTGTCTTTGTCGTAGACTGTGCGTTCAAATTTTGCTTCGTGCAAACTCCGGCCTCAGAAGGCGTCGACGTAGTAGTACTTCTTTTTCCTACCAAGGCCGTCTGAGGTTCGTGAATTTACGCCGTAGGCTGTTTAGCCGTAGTTTTTGACATCACAGTCGATTGTCTAGGTTGTTCATTCTCAGCCATGCGCTCGATATGCCCAGGTTTGACACGGTCTGCAGTCACCGTCTCAACCTTGCCTTTAATTAACACTTTGAATAAACGACCGTTTCTAGCGACGACCTTATACGGTCCGTCGTAAGGGGAAGTCAGCGGTGGTCCAATTGTGATTCGTCGACACATCATTCGCAAAAATAATGTGTCGAGCTCCTTATATTGGAACGTATCTTTTTGATTTGTGTCTCGTGGGGGGCTTAACCGAAGACGCGACATGGCTACGCGTAACCTATTTGAATAATTTTCAAAATCAGTATTGGCGTCCACAGTATAATTCTCCGTAAAGTCACCTGGTAGATGTAATGTCATTCCGTATGTCATCTCGACGGCCCATCTGCATAACGTTTCCTTAACGACCGATCGGATGCCGAGTGAAACAGTCGGAAGCGTAGTTGTCCACGGGTTTGGTGTTTCGTGCACCATAATGGCGGCTTTAAGTTGTCTATGAAAGCGCTCAACCAAACCGTTTGATTGAGGATGATAACTCGTCATTCAGTTTCTAGTTATACCGAATTGGTTACACAAGGTATCCCATAGTCTGGATTCGAACTGAGCTCCTCTATCCATAGTAATCGTGGCAGAAATTCCATATTTGACGTCTTTGAGTGTCTCAAACGTATGAATTCTTTGTCTGAAGCCTGGTCCGCGCTCAGGTCTTTATAATTTATCGCGGCGTCATATTCAATAGCTGATACCGTTGGTCGCGATAAGGCGTCCTCTACGAAATTCGTTTCGCCCTTCACGTATCGAAAATCGGCTATGAAAGCTAAATGCCTGGTCTGACGTAAAGATGGTCGTTCTGTCGTAGAGTTCATGACATAAGTCAAAGGTTTATGGTCAGTGTTGACATAGAATCCTCTACCCTCCAAGTTATGTCTAAAATGTCTAATGGTAGTATAGACTGCCAAAAGTTCTCAGACAAAAGCGCTGTGACGTGTCTCTGCTGATGATAGCTTTTTGCTAAAAAATGATAAAGGTTGCCATACATTATCAATACACTGTTGTAAAACTCCGCCGACAGCAAAATCACTAGTGTCACACGTGATGTTTAAAGGTGCCGACGGTTGCAGGTGTACTAATAACGTTGCATTCGCTAGTATTTTTTTCGATTCGGTAAATGCTACGTTCGCATTCTCTGTCCATTGTAATTCGAAATTAGACTTAGGCGAAAGTCTATTCTGACCTTCGTTGGCTTCGGTCAACAAACTATTCAAAGGTGTCAATTTCTCCGCACAATGAGGCATAAAACGATGGTAATAATTTACCATTCCTAGATATCTACGTAATGCTCTCTGTTTCTCAGGTTTCACGAAATTTGCTATCGCATCCACTGCTGTTGGAAATGGGTGAAATGCCTTCGGGGCAGACATAATGTCCTAAAATACTCAGTTCAGTCGTTCCGAATTGACATTGATCCGGTCCTATTATTATTTCGTAGTCGGTTAACCGTTTGAATAGGATTTTCAAATGTTTCTTATGAGTCTGATGGTCAGGACTTGTTACTAACAAGACATCTAAATATACGAATACGAAGTCCAAACCACGCGTAACGTAGTCTATAAAACGTTGAAAAGTTTGTCCGGGATTTCGTAAACCAAATGGCGTTCGTGTGAAATTGAAAAGTCCGAAAGGCGTCGTAATTGCTGTTTTATGTACGTCTGACGGCTCAACTGGTATCTGGTAATATGCTCTCATTGAATCTATCTTCGAAAAAATCTCGGAGCCAGCCAAACGCTGTGTAAAGTCCTGTATATGGGGAGTCGGATATCTATCTGGTACCGTCTGAGCATTTAAGCTGCAGTAATCGCCGCATGGTTGCCAGTCGCCGTTTTTTGGGGGGACCATGTGTAGTGCAGAAGACCATTCGCTGTCGCTGGGCTCGATAGCGCCCAATTTGATCATTTCGTCGAACTCTCTCTTCGCGGTGACTAATTTGTCTGGCGCTAGTCTTCGTGGTCGCGCGAAAGCGCGATGACCTTTAGTTACTATCTTGTGAGTTATTCCGTGTTTTACTGTCTCGCCTTTCGTTGTAGGTCGTGTCAGTTCAGGAAATTGATTTAATAATTCCGTATACTCATTACCAGTGCTAACAATTCGATTCAGTGACAAAAATTTAATTGAAGATAATGTGGCTGATATAGCCAGTCCGGTTCTCATGTCACGCAGGCATCTGCCTGATAAATCTACGAGTAGAATGTAATGTATTAAAAAGTCAGCCCCTAAAATAGGTTGTTTAACGTCGGCGACAATAAATGTCCATGAATTTTCTCTTTTCAGTCCGACGTCGACTATACGTTTACTTGTACCGTATGTTGTGATAGTCGAGTTATTTGCTGCGACCAAAGGTAGACTATCAGCGTCCAGGGTCCCGTTAGGTAAGACCGAGGCAAAATGCTGACAGCCGCACCCGTGTCGATCAAATAATTACATTTATTACGTTTGTCTACGACGTACAGTAGCCTAGTGATTCTGTCCGGCTCGAACTCGGTCGCTATAATCTGCAAGTGAGGTCGCCACAGTCCCCCTTTATATTTAATACGTATGGCTCCACACACAGTGCCTCTACCAGTTATTCCCATTTTATAATGCCATACGGTGGTAAGAACACTTTCTTGTCTCCTATTACACCTTCTATGTTTTCTACATTGCTCAAATAATGATAGAACATTTGATATGTTGGCAAGTCATTGTTAAAGGGACTGGCCCAGGCTAAAATCATTAAAAAATCGGTGATTTTATTTTTGGTTCTTAATATGACCATATGATGTAAACATGTCCAAAGACTAGAACTGCAATTTTTTTTAATTTTTGTGCTGCGCATTCACCAGTTAGGCTAGATATAGAGACGAAATTCCTGATTTCTAATTATTGACAACCATGGCAAAAATAGGAAATGCGGGAATTTCGTCTCTATATCTAGTCTAACTGGTGAATGCGCAGCACGAGAATTATAAAAATTTGCAGTTCTAGTCTATATACATGTTTACATCATATGGGCATATTAAGAACCCGAAAAAAAATTACCGATTTTTTTATGATTTTAGCCTGGGCCAGTCCCTTTAAGTTTACATCAGTGTATAAATCCCTTGGCTAGAAATATATTGGCAACAAATATTTTAAACATTTTGTTATTTTCATTCCTTAGCAGAACATCATGATTAGATAGAGTATTTCGATGAAGCAATCTCTGAATTTGTTTTGTTACAATTTTTTATTTCGTTCCATTCCCAAAATAAGTGCAACTGTGTTTCTACATCTTGATTAGATAAAGTACACAGATTACTATCCTAAATCTTAAACTAACTGGTTGCTAAAACATCATAGACAGCTTTATAATTGAAATTCATAGTTTTGGTGTAATGTGATATTTAAACTTTATACTAAATGCACTTTGTCAGTTAATGTCCATGTAGGCCTAGAGACGAAATCAAACATGGGTCATGGACCTTGCTAAAATAATAAAAGTTATTTTAGAATGACTTTGTGCTAAATCCAGTAGCAGGTTGAACCCCTAGAAACTTATCCAAATACCATATAATTTTAATCAAAACGTGCGAGCATTGGAATAGGATAATAGTTGCCAAATGTTAGTTCAATGCTAGACCGACGTCGTAGACGGTGGGCCAACATTGAGCCAGCATTTGCTCAACGTCTGTTGTTTACTCGGATTGTCAAGTAACAAGTATGCCCTAATTTACTGCCATCCGTTGACAATAATCACAAGCTTGTATGCGTTATTTCTTGTCCTCGTTTAGCTAACTAAATGCTTCCCCAACATCTTGCCCATATTTATAGAATATATAGACTGTGCTCACCTAGCCTGGAGCGAATCCACCATCTTGGCTCTTTCAAATGGGCGCGTTGCACTTGATGATGTGTCGTAAGTAGGTTGTATAGGTCGGTGGACCCGCATTTGCCCGTACCAACGACGTAGACATAGGGTATACAGCGTAGCCGGGTGCTTGAGTGACTGGTCTGCCAGTGGAGGTCCATCTCAGTGAGGTAGTCAATGATTCGGGATGGCTTTATGTACGCTTGGGCATTGTAAGGTTCCCTCTCCGACATGGACTCAGTCCAGCACGGGTTCAGGTAACGGTCCTCGTAAGCCCTGGCTCTCTGCAAAACAAAATTAACCCTTAAAGCGCTAAAATCTTAATGTATAAACAATGGAGACCAAAGGGTTTTGTCATCAGAAATGGCTTAGTTAGCTCTTTCTGATTCATTTAAATTCTGTGAAACGCAGTGACGTCAGTCGGTGAAAATAAGGTTATATAGCACCCCCTCCCCCATACATCATTCTGTGGAACGCAGTGACGTCACTTGGTGAAAACAAGGTTATATAAGAACCCTCCCCCATACTTCATTGTATTAGCCAGCTCGGTAAAAACAAAGGAGGTCGAGGTCATTGAGTTTCACAAAATACCTATGTCTTGGGTCTACGACCTTTATAAAATCCCCCCCCCCTTTACAGTGGGGGGGGGCTACCTCAGATGTTAGAATATGACGTCTACAGACATCAGATTCTGACGTCCAAAGTCGATCCCCGCGCATATACAGTTTCGAGCATGTTTCAGATCAATAGAAATATCGCTAAATTTGATAAAACAGTTTTTGGCTGATGCTCAGTTATTCCAATAATTCAATATTAGAGATATCTATTTTTCATAAATATAAATATTTTTCGACATTATAAACTGGAAATTGCGTTAGCAATTCCAGCTTCGAATGAATGAAAAATAGAGACAAACAATCCAGCAGCAAAATAATTAAGAAAATTCACTAGTGGGTGGCTATTCCATAAAATCTTTCGAGCACGAAAAAACATAACATAATTCCACCTGAATCATCCATAATACTACCCTGATGACATCGCAAGGCTCTGACACAGTGACCTCCATTTTGAAATGTAATAGTTCTAATACGATCACAAGTTTACGCATGCTGAAAATGGCCTAGTTTTCGTAGGCACTTGAAATATTCGTCTCAATTTCATGGCATCCGAGTTTTTTGGTAGGGAGCGCGAGTGTCGTTTTTACACAGCTGGCTGTGGAAACAAAATGGCTGTCAGTGTGACTGGGCCTAGCGCAGTAAATGAGTTAGGCGGCCCAGTCATACCGGGTACCATAATACGGTATAGTACGATAATAATAATTATGAGCATGAATTAGTGAGATGACCAATACAATAAGGGTTTTTCACCCTCATACAGAAAATGCAACGTAAACGTAGGCCATTTTGATGATTTACACTTTTGCTGAGACGCGACCCAGCAAATTGTGATTGGAAGCAAAAGTAAAAAAGTAACCAATTGAATTATGGCATGGCTATCTACAAATATATGAACGTTATCAGTGGTGATAGGCTTGAAAAGTGTTAAAGTGTAAGTCTATAGACCCTTGACAACTTTTTTAATTTGGTAAAAATTGACTAGCGTATCACGCTTACAAGGAATTGCACTCGGACACACCGACAGACGGACAGACAAGCACACATTCTCTGAAAGGGTGGGAAATAATATCCTTACCGGTTCCAAATCCCACTGAGACAACCCTTTAAGATGTACAGATGTATCAAAATTGCTGCAAGCCAACCATTCTTTCTGCTTGCGCGACAATGACTGCCATATTTCATCGTCGGTTGCGTTTCTTCTACCGTGCACTTCTTCCATGTATTCTTTGAAGGGCATTATCTTACTTGGTGTACGTATCACATCCACTAGACGCATATCTGACGGTACGCCACTTGGTCCAGCCATGTGGTACGCGCTTCTTGATGAGTTGCCTTTACTTGATGATAACACGTAGATAACACCAAACATGACGATTGAGCCGACCAGAACTTGGACAAACAACTGTCTTGTATAAGTCATTGCTGATTCCGGTTGCTGAACCCCCTGTACACCGTCACTCTGTATAAAAATAACATGATTGTCATGAGAACGTGGCTCGTTATATCATTATGCAATCAGAACACCAGATAAAACTGGTAGCGTTACAACATACTATATGTAGCAATCGTTCAATCTATTATCATGAGCGCCATATACACCTTTCCCAATAGCAATATGCCACACACTACAGTGACTAAAAGCTGAACTATCTAGTTGGGAGTCCTGTCACACTTCTATTACAACACGCCACACAGTGATTAAAACTGCACTATTTAGTTGGGAGTCCTGCTTATGCGCAAAATCGTGCAAACAGTGTACTAAAGTGACTGCTCATGTTGAGATGTCAATTTTGAAAATTTAATTTATATGAAGTTATATAGTCTACTGATCTTAGCTAAAAATAATAATAAAAAATAATTAAAAGCACTGTAAAAAGAACTATAGTTTTATTTCAAAGTTGTATACTGTCATGTAAACAAGAGTGAGCGCATTATAAAACACTTTTTACCACAAATACCCACTGCCTGAAAGATCACATGAAAGACACCGCCCTGGGGTGTCTTAACGTGAGTACATGGGTCGGGGGAGGGGGTGGGGGTTACCCTGCAGCACTGATTGTCTGCCCAACGCTAGGCCGGCGGCATAAGACCCAATGCTATGCTTACATTCAACCACCATGTATGTGTACAATTAGAGTGTTTGGGTTTTCGCTGGATTCTTATAAATATTGATAAAAAATGTTGTGTTAAATCTGACAATTTAAAAATAAATCATGATCTGCAGGATACACTGCTTCATACAAAACATAATACCAAAATTGATGTCTTCCCTAGCAGTCCTTTTATTAAGGTAAGTGACCTTGTTAGTATAGTGATTGGTTTTCCGGCCAACATTGATGTAGCCTATTCAAGATGCCTTGTTAGTCGCGACCAGAAGGCATATTGAATAGGCTAACATCAATGCGACATTAGGACAACGTACATGTATAGTTGCCATCAAGATACCTACGGGGTGTTTCCTAACTTCTGTCATCTCTGTCTCATTTTGACGGGAATTGGAATACTGAGATTCTCAGAGCTGCTACTTGTAGAACAAGGGTAGTGAATGCTGCTGTTCTGAGCTATCCACTGGTCAGCCAGGCTCAGCCAGGCTTGACCACCCACATAACTTGTGTGATCAAGCGAGCTCGATGCGCTGACCCAATGACGGATTGAGGTTGGGCCAGTGTCGTGAACGGTTGGACAACATCAAACCAGTACTGATTCAGCGTACAGTGTTTTCTGGGATACTTTCCTACTATTATTGTTCTAAGCCCAGCAAACACGTTGTCCCAATGCTGGGTTAATGTTGGCGCAGCATTGGGACAACGTGTCGTGTTAGCTGACAACGTATGTGGGTGGTTCACAACAAACACGAGACGTTGACCCAACGCTGGAGTAATGTTCGCCCACCGTTTTGCGACACTGGCCAAACATTATGCCAGGGTCGGGTAATGGTTTCGGAATAAATTGTAATTTATCTGTGAGATCACACAGAACCAGCAATAATGAGACACTGTTCCAATGTTGGATTGATGTTAGTCCACTGTCTACCACACTGACCCGACATCAAACACAAAAGGGCGGGGGCCCTAGGGTAGTGGTTAGCACCGCTGCCTTTCACGCCAGAGTTCGGGGTTCGGTTCCCGGTCTCGGCGGTTTGAAAGAAACAAAAAATGTTTCTTCCCCATCCACGTGTGAAAGTCAGTATTGTGGGGAGCCTCCGTGACCGAGAGGTAGCGTTCTCGGCCTCAGACCGCCAGGGCTCGAATGTGCCTAAAGCCCGATTCATTTCATTTCATTTTATCAAACACAAAAAATCGGCTCAACTGCTCGTGTATATTCTTCTTCCAAATATTTACCTGTACGCCGGAGGTATTTATTTCCCATCAAACACGAGACGTTCACCCAATGTTGGGTCAATGTTGGGTCAGCATCGCAGACGCTGGGCAAGCATTAAAACAACATTGTGTGAACGTCTCGTGTTTGACGGAGTGTCTCTGCTGTCGTGATACACATAATGCATATTACTATAGTAGAACAATTTTGACGCCTAGCCCAGCAAACACGGGACATTGACCATGAGTTGGTTCAATGTTGGTCCATCGTCTGCGACGCTGGACCAACATTGAACCAACACATGGTCAATGTCCCGTGTTTGCTGGGAGATTATCAACCCTCAAAGAGCTAAATTATATATTTTAATTTTTAACCACTTGAAGTTGTGTCTCGCCAGCGCGACCCATAACTTCTAGTGGGTGACAATTTCCTATATATGTACAATTTAAATCAGTAGATATAAATTATAATTAAATTATAGAATTTATTTTTTCATATTTTTGAACTCAACCAAAACAAATTTGTTTTTAAATGCATTCACAGTACCCGATTTTTTAAAAGATTTTTGTCCAGACAAATTGAAACCAGAAGGGAATTTCGCAAAAAATGTTTACGATACGATATAAAGCAGAAAATAAATCATACGCCAAATATAATTCATGATAAAGTTCGAACACATAGTTTTAAAGGTTTCTCTAATTATATAATAAATATTTTATAACTTTATATCTTTATAAGTACGTGCAACAATGCACAGTGCTATTCATGCCAAACTACCAATATTTAACTGTCATTTATTAATTAGTACAACTTTATATTTTTCGTATGTATCTATGTTTATTTCACTTTAAATTGTCTGTTGTCTGAATGTTTTGTGGTGGCTCTTTTGCTAGCGGTCCCAATCGACCTTAAAAATAGTCTCCAGATCACCAATTTATATATTTTGTTGTGCAAAGTTTCTATTTCAAAGATCAAATAAATACTATCTATCTATTTTCACCCACTTTACTTACACCTATGTGAGTAACAATTTGAATCTGAACATAAGCCAAATGTATCAAACTCAATACCAATTTCCCATTCTATAAAAAGGCTAAAAACGGCTTTAGACCTGATTAGCATTTTGATGGTTAAAATTGAGGTTTTACTATAATTTGGACGAGTTTGCAACCCATTTACGTCCGCAACATTGCGGGGGCAGTTTCTTTCATTAAAAACATTATGTAGCCTATTTATCCAGCGATATGCAAAAGTAGTGAGTGGATGAAGCTCACAGGATTCGCGTCCAGGGCACCGGTCAGCTGAGGCGACGGCCCTGTTCTGTCAAGGATATATTCCATAAATATTCAGATCCACGGAATGAAATGAAATGAATGGGTTTTAGGCCACCTTTGTGCACATATAGGCTAAACTTGGCCAGGAGAACCTCCTGGTGATGGTGATGATGGTGAGATGAATGAGGTGACACTGCCCTACAGGCACAATGTTCTAAATTCGGGCCATGTCGGTCTGAGGCCGAGCACGCTACCTCTCGGTCACGGATGCTCCCCACAATATTGCAGAGTGAGTGGGGAGAAAAACATTTCGTTTCTTTAAAACTGGGAGGCCAGAGTGGGGCTCGAACCCGTGATCCCCGACTTTACAAGCAGGCAGCTTTAACCACTGCACCAGGGCCCCGCTCTTCAGATCCACGAATCTATTGCAATTATTTTCTTTGTTCGGCTTAAACTACACATGATAGGCGCAAGCCCCACAAAAACGTGACACTGCCATAGTTTATAGTTGGACCACTGTATAGATGTTCGTCAAGTGCTAGTTGGAGTGGGCTTTGGGATTTGATAGACACCTCTATATTTCATGGTCAGCAATAACTAGGATATGTGTAGATTTGTAGATCCGAATCTACTGTTCCAAATCTACTGTTTTAACGGAGGTAATAGCAAGTGGTTTAACCAGGACTGTCGAGTATCACGCATTAATTATCTGAGAAATAAAGATGCATTTAGAAGAAACAAATCTTACATAAATAAAACTAATTTAATACGGTCAAGTCGAGAATATAAAAAATGTATGTCAAAAGCTAAACAACAATCTAGAAAGAAATTTGAGCAGAAATTGCGCACATTAAAAACCACTAACCCCAAATCGTATTGGAAATTATTAAACTCAAATAAAAAAAAAGCTAAAAAAATCCCAGCATCTATCGATGATTTGTATGAACATTTTAAATCACTGAACGAGCATAGCAACACCATTAACGATAATATACCTAATGATAATTCTATCCATTTTCAACCTGAGCTTGATTATGATTTTACCGATGAAGAAATACGACATATAGCAAAAAATCTCAAGAAAAACAAAGCCACTGGTGATGATAATATACTAAGCGAATATATATATTCCACAATTGATTTATTTTTACCTGTTTATAAAAAGTTATTTAACTATATATTGCACACAGGGAATGTACCACAAGATTGGGTTATTGGTAACATTGTACCTATATATAAAAATAAAGGAGACCCCACTCTACCAGGTAACTACAGAGGTATCAGCATTTTAAGTTGTTTTGGCAAATTTTTCACAAGTATTATCAATTACAGGCTTACCAATTTTATAAACAATAATAATATTTTAAGTGAAAATCAAGCCGGTTTTAGACCCGGATATTCCACTGTTGACCATATTTTTACTATTAAAAATGTTATTGATGTTTTTTTATCGAAAAAGAAAAAAATATTTTGTGCTTTCATAGATTTTAAGAAAGCATTTGACACTGTGTGGCGTTCTGGGTTGTGGTCAAAATTGTTAACATGTGGTGTAACTGGGAACTTACTTAATGTTATTAAAAGTATTTATAATAATATTAAATCGCGTATTGTGGCCAATGGTGCCAAATCTAATTATTTTTCATGTTATACTGGTGTTAGACAAGGTGAAAACCTGTCTCCATTGCTATTTTCTTTATTTATAAATGATATTGAATCTTTTTTCGTAGACACTGGCCTTAATGTATTGCATCTTGATGACAATGTATATGACAATTTAATCAAAGTGCTTTTAATGTTATATGCCGATGATACTGCTATATTCTCAAATGACGCTCAAGGTCTTCAAAAAGGTTTAGATTGTTTACATTTGTATTGTAATATATGGAAGTTAAGTGTAAATGTAGAAAAAACTAAAATTGTTATATTTGGGAAATCTAAATGGAAAGGTAAACAAATATTTAAATACGATGGTAATATTATTACTGTTGAAGATAGCTTTAAATACCTGGGTGTCATTTTAAATTATAACGGTTCATTTGTTAAACACAAGAAACATGTTATCGACCAATCACAAAAAGCTATGTTTGCACTTTTAAGAAGAAGTAGACAGTTGGATTTACCCATTGATTTGCAGCTTGAGTTATTTGATTCTTTGATAATGCCTATTTTATTATATGGATGTGAAATTTGGGGTTTTGAAAATATAACAATGATTGAAAAAATACACCTAAAATATTTAAAATACATTCTTGGTTTAAAACAATCAACACCGACGTGTATGGTATTGGGGGGAAACAGGTAGATATCCCTTATCAATTTCAATAAAATGTAGAATGATATCATATTGGTCAAAATTATTATGTCAAAAAGAAAGTAAGTTATCAAATATTATGTATAAGGTTATTTACCAATATAATTCGGATGGTGTGTATACATCCCCATGGTTATCAGAAATTAAAAATATATTAGACAATACTGGTCATAGTTTCATATGGTTATCGCAAATACTTCCAGAGAATTTTTCCATAGTCCACGCTGTGAAAAATTCGCTTCAGGATCAATATGTACAGGAATGGAATACAATTAATAATAATTCTTCTAAGTGTGTGTTATACAGAACTTTTAAACGGAATTTTGTATTTGAAAACTATCTCACCACACTGTCACCATATAATAGAAAATTATTTTGTAAATTTAGAACTATTAACCATAAACTGCCAATTGAAGTTGGAAGGTATAGTGGCCGCCCAAGATTTACCCGAAATTGTGATAAATGTGACATGGAGGAACTGGGTGATGAATTTCATTTTCTTTTGCAATGTCCAACCCTATCAGACCTCAGAAGAACGTACTTACCTATATATTGCCAAAATAGACCTAACATTCATAAATTTGAAAGTATTATGTCCAGTAATGCAATTCCCATTATTATAAAATTAGCTCGCTATATTCGTTTGGCATTTAAAAGATTTAATATGTATATTTGATTTATTTGTATATTTAAATAGTATACCTCGCAGCGCTCCTATGTGACAGCATTGTGTCCAGACCTCGGTCTGCAGCCAGCGTGCGCAGTACTGAGGTGAAGCGACACAATGCTGTCACAAGCATTTAAGTTGTAATGTGTAGTTTAAATATAGATTTCTTTACGTATATGGCATATTTAAAAACAATATCTACTGATGAATAATCTGTTTCACTTTAACTCACTAAATATGACTGACTTGACTAACCTGTTTGAACGCTGTTACATTCACTTAGCACTTAAACTATTTATTATATATATTTGAATTATTCGTACATTTGAATAGTATACCTTGCAACACTTCTTGTGACAACATTGTGACCAGATCTCGGTCTGCAGCCAGCGTGCGCAGTACTGAGGTGAAGTGACACAATGCTGTCACAAGCATTTAGGTTGTAATGTGTAGTTTAAATATGGATTTCTTGACGTATATGGCATATTTAAAAACAATAACTATTGATGATTAATCTGTTTCACATGAATTCATAAAATATGATTGACTTAATTAACCTATTTGAATGCTGTTACATTCGTTTAGTATTTATAATATTTATTATATATAGTTGATTTATTTGTATATTTGAATAGTATACCTTGCAACGCTACTTGTGACAGCATTGTGTCCAGACCTCGGTCTACAGCCAGCGTGCGCAGTACTGAGGTGGAGCGACACAATGCTGTCACAGGCATTTAAGTTGTAATGTGTTATATAGGTATGGAATTAAAATTGTTATACATAGTATATTTATAATATAATTACTTTAATTACATAGTATATTTATAATATATTTACTTTTATGTATATTTGATTATTTACTTTGTATATTTAAACAGTTTCCCTTGCAGCACTTTTAATATGTATACTTAAACACCATATCTGATTGATTTGTTTGTCTTGTTTTCATTGAATGTTGTTACATTGCAATTTTGTTTGTGCCCCATGCCTTCAATAGGCCAGGGCTAATAAAAATTTTGTATCCTTGTATCCTTGTAAAAAAACAATAGACTGGCGTCGCAGGTGTATAAAGACTGCGAGCTGAGCCAATCGTTGGTTTGTATATCTACCCAGTAAACACGCAATATTGAACAATTTTGGGTTGTTTAATACTGGCCACCCTCTTCGACGCTGTCTCAGCATTGAACCAACACAGGTTGTTGCATAGGGACAAAACGGTTCACTGCCAGTGATTATCTCTAATGTATAACCACTGTGTTGTGAACCTCAATCCCAGAAAACTTATCATGTTGCGCCAATTCTGTTTTAATGCTGGCCCACTGTCTGCCATGCTGGCTCAACATTGGCTGTTACAATACCTGGTGCTTACCGGGATACCTGTTGAAATTGGAGGCACTTAGATATATACTTGAATAGACTTAAAATACCCCCTCCCCTCCTCTCGTCTAAATATTAGGAAAGCATCACTGACGATCATCCATTTTAAATTTGAAATTCTAACAGTATAAAACAGAATGCGCCAACTTCAATAATTGTAGTGGCTTTGCAGATAACATTTTTTCTAATTTTATCGTGTATTTTCCTATGGCAGAAATGACATTTATTCTTGTCTATCCGTGGACTAGGCGACTCGCTCCGCTTACCGGGCTGATCAGCGCTAATAATATTGTCAATAAAACATCTGTCGATCTGTCTGTCTAGCTAATATGAAATGGGCAGTGTCAAGGAAGCCCACGACGCCCACGACATAATTAGTGTAAAAGAGTAAATTGTTAATTTTATTAGACTTTAATGCTCTGTCAAAAATGTAAATATGCGAAAGTATTACGTCTGGCAAATATAATCCATCCGATGCTGGTTCAATGCTGGGCCAGCTTCGCAGACGGTGGCCCAGCATTGAACCAACATCGGATGGCGAATATCTGTCAGACGTAATACTTTCGCATAATAACATCTTTTGACAAAACACATGCATATTCAAATATCATGATTATAGTTTCAATATTTCTACCCAGCCTGATTACACCCTTCATGTCCCTATTGTGTATGTATTGATCGTATTCCGTCTGGTATGGGGCTTCTAACTAGCAAAAGACACCAGATGATAGATCAGTCCAAACTAGAACCAGATTGACCAAACCATCAAACCTGCCTGCACACGGGATTTGTTAGTTTGGATCTTGAACCGGTTTGCCGAGTTTCTTTGGCTGAAACTATTTTTAGATTGGTTATAAATTTGAGTCTGGAACCGGATTGCCAAACCAGATCGTTTCTTTGGCTCAAATAGTTTTTAGATTTTTAGTAAAAAAACGCATTCTCCGCCTTTCTCGATGTATACTAGGCAACTGTACTGTTATCAATTCTTGGCATTCGTTTCGAGCATACAAACCGAAGCAAACCGGATCAGTGAACTATGTCAACCCTTACAGCGCGGGAATCGATTCTAGTCGTCAGAATCTGACGTCTGTAGACTTCAGATTCTGACGTCTAGAGTCGACCCCCGCACTGTAAGAGTCAAAATATTAATAATGGTCGTAGACCCATAACATAGGTATTCAAATGAATCGGAAAAAAACCGTTGGTCTCCATGATTTATATAAAAATAATTCAGCGCTTTAGCATGTTAAGGGTTTAGATCGGTGCGAATCAAACAGGGCCTTATGCTTCATTCACACCTGTCCGTCATCTATGTTCCGTCGTCCGTCATACGTCCTCAGTCATCAGTCATCATTTACACCTATCCGTCTTTTCTGTGCTGTGGACACAGATTTCTGTGTACCGACAGTTTTAAATAGGTACAGTCCGGGAAAGTGGTTGACAGAGGCATTATTTGTGGGGAATTCCCTATCCACAGCTCATTACCATGATTTATGATCTGCATCCGTCATCCGTCGTCCGTTAAAATCGCTCCCGGACCGATTTTGACTGACGATGGATGACGGACGACGGATGACGGACTAGGTGTGAATGGTCTTTCATATTTTCTATTAGAGCGATTTTGACTGAAGCGGACGACTGATGACTAAAGCGGACGACGGATGGTTCGACGGACAGGTGTGAATGGGGCATAAGATATCTACAGTGGAATGTGTTGAAAGAAAGAAACGAGTTGTTTTCACCACGCTCATTGATAGGCCAGTTAGCACAAACAATGGGCGAGTCCCTGTGGGCACACAACTAGTTTGCGAGTCGTGTAACAACGTTACGTCGCCAGTGGGTACTGCAGCATCCACGCCATCACACTAACTTTCAGTCACTTGAAGTTGTGGAAGTCAGTATTGTGGGGAGCCTCCGTGACCGAGAGGTAGCGTGCTCGGCCTCAGACCGCCAGGGCTCGAATTTCGAATCCTGTGTCTGGAGAACAGTGTCATCTCAATCATCTCACCATCCTCAGGAGGTTCTCCTGGCCCAGTTTAGCCTATATGTGCACAAAGGTGGCCTAAAGCCCGATTCATTTCATTTCATTTGAAGTTGTGGATCGCGGCAGCTTCAAGTGACATTTTCAAATCTTGATTACAAAATATTCTAGTAGCACTTAGCTGTGTAACCCTTTCAGTGCGGGGACCGTATTTAAACGTCCAGGTATGCCGTCTAAAGACGGCCACTCACTTGTTCTCTGGCTTTCAACCAGTAAACATCTTACCAACCCGTGGGGGCTCTGGTAAATCCGAGTTTTGACGGGCTGTCAAAATACGAAATTGGCATAAAGCTATACATTGCAATATACGCAATCTGATCAGGGATTATCAATCAATCTCAGAGATTTAAAAACGGTGACGGCATACAGTATCAACACCCTACAGGGGCTCTGTTGTTGCTGTTTAAATCGCTAGATAAGAGGCAATAATCGCTTTTTAGTAGATCAGCATTACCAAATTAGATACATTATATTATCTAAGCGTGCTACCTGTGTTGTACAGCTTGTCTGTACACAGGTACACTTTTCACACCTATTAGTGAGCGACGCGTCATCACTCTCCTAAGTGTGACTGACAGCTTACACATCCCACTACATACTGTACAGTATAGTACAGTAACACGGGACAATTAAAATATCAAAATTATTCTAAATTCTTTTTAACCTTGCCGCTAGCATGCCTAGTGGCAAGGTAACCGCTGGAGATGGGTCCCGCCCTTCTAAGGGCGTGCAGGGCGGCACTACCAAGAGTAGTACCGCCCTCAAGAGACTCCTGAAGGAGATCAACGGACTCTCGTCCGTTGACAAGAAAGAGCTGGCAACCACTCTAATGGGATTAGCCCTGATAGAGGACGAGCAGCGTGAAAAAAGTCTTAGGACTACCAGCAAGCCAGGTAAGTCTGTACCTAAGGGAGCCAATGGGGGGGCCATTCCAAAGAAGAAGTCATTTGCGGGAGCACTCTCGGGTGCAAATAAGGGTGTTGAAACTCCACCCAAAGGTAATAGTGGTAGGTACGAGTGTTTAACAGAGTCACCAGTACAGATGACTCCGAGGAAGTCAACAGCCAAGAGGAGGCTGTCCGACGGCCGGCCACAGGTACTTAGACCTGTTGACCAGGCCCAGATAGGTCACAGGTCGTCGCAGCTAACGACCTTGGTAAGAGTTGCCGAAGCAGAGCTAGGTTTAGGGGGCTCACCAGCGAAGAAACAAAGGACGGCATCTCCAGTGCAGAAGACGCCTGAGAAGAGAGAAGAGATGGAGACCGTCGTTTCTCCACCTGAAGAAGTTCTGGCCACCCCCCTTCCGGAGGCAGAAGAAGGAGAAATCCTGTCCGACGGAGAGCGCTCTGACTGGACAACGATTCCAACCTCCAGGGAGGAGAGAGAGAGGAAAGAAGCTAAGAAGCAAAAGAAGAAAGAAGAAATGAAGCGTCGCGACGCCGCTCAACAGCCCCCTGCAGCAACAGGAAATAAGAAGACTGAAGTAAAGAAGAATGAAGAAAAGAAGAGGAAGACAACTGTTCAGCCAATCGTCGGCGTGAAACTGCCCAGTTCAGTCAATGGACCAAACCACCTAACTTTCATACAATGGTGCAAACGTATGGGAGTAAAGGTAAGTGAGACCAGGAGGACAATGGGAAAAGACCTACTCATCTTTCCTGAGACAGAAGAGGACTCAAAGAAGATCTACGAGTCCATGAAAAGAGAAGACAGCGGCCTCATGGGGACCTCAGCTGTCTTCAGACCACCAAGAAGTTCTACCGAGGCCAAGGTAGAAGACGCCCTCAGCGTGGTAGTGAAAGACGTGGACACCACAATAGGAGAGGGAGATATTGAGAAAGCCATCCTAGAGAAACAAGGTCTGAAGGTGAAGGTCATCCGATTCATCAACAGGACCTCAGGACGTAGCATCCCGAAAGTCAAGGTCACTTTCGAGAAGAAGGAAGAGATGGAGGCAGCGATCAGCAACAGCCGTCTCTTCATCGGAACTCGCTCCTGCAGGACGGAGGAGTATAAGAAGAAGAACAGAATCCTGCAGTGCTACAGGTGCCAGAGATTCGGCCACGCCCAGGACTCCTGCAAGGCAAGAGACATCAGATGCGGAAAGTGCGCTGGGGCCCACAGGAGACAGGACTGCACGGCCAGAGCAAGCTACTGCGCCAACTGCACAGGAGATCACCTGGCATCTGACGGGAGATGCCCTAGAGCAATAGAGGTGAAAAGGAAGATCGCTGAGAAGAGAGAAGGCCAGCGACATCGCAGCACCCAGGAAGTCAACAGGAGATCCCAGCCAACCCAGCACCGAGAGCACCAACGTCAGGGTGAACGCGCCGATCAGCCCAAGAAGGCCACAGGAGGTGAGAGTGAGTTACCACTAATTAGATTAGCAGATAGTGACTTAACCCGTCTTGCCCTTCTCTTTTCAGCCCACACGGTCCTGTACAGCAGAACGATCCACAGGAACGAAGGAAAGTTGGAGTGGGATGACATACCCCACCTAGCCAGCAAAGCAGTCGGTTGGGCCTTCAGGAAAGACATCTCCCCACTGATCATCAGAGATTACCTATCCCAACTTCCTGAGAACTTGTAAGTACAACCTAAACCTAAAGTAGAAAAAGTAGGGCCGTTTTTACTAGGTCTAGTACAGTACAGTACTCACCAGTAAAAACCTAACTAAAGTAGGAAAAACTAAAGTAGGGCTAAGTACAGTACAGTACTTATAAAATATGGATAACAGTTTACCACCAACTAAAAACGTTCAAATTATTCATGCTAACATTAACGGACTATATAAAAGAAGGACTGAACTAATTAACTATTTAAATGAATATAAACCACATTTTGTGACTTTAAATGAAACTAGACTTAGAGAGCAAACTAGAATCAGAATTCCAAATTATAACATTATCAGAAAAGATAGAAATATAATTTATCCTAATGGGCGCCTGCAGCATGCAGCAGGCTGTGTAGCTATTTTAATTAGAAAAGATATCAAATTTAATGAAATAGATACTTCAGATTTTAACGAAGAATTTTTGGCAATAAACTTCAAATCACAAGGTAAGACAGTGGCATTAGCAACTATTTATAACCCGCCAGATATTAAACCAAACATAGAGAATTTCAGGCATATAACTAATTTATATCCACTTTCAATTCTTATTGGAGATTTCAATTGTAAGCATACTTTTTTCGGATGTAAAGTAGGAAATACTAACGGAGACATTCTATTTAACATAATTGAAGAATTAGACTTACTAATAACTAACGACAGCACTGCAACTTATAGACCAGGGACGTCCTCTGGCGGCGATCTACTAGATCTAGCGCTAGTTAGCCGCCAGATGGCGTCACGCATCCAATCATGTGATGTAGGCGATGACATTGGTTAAGATCATTTGCCAGTTCATTTAACTTTAGCTTCACCTCAAATTCAAAAACAATTTCAGAGAGAAATTCTACAATATGAAAAAACAGATTGGAACAGGTTTAATAAAGAAATAATAAATAACTTAGATAGACTCGAACCTGAAACACCAGAGGAACTAGACTTAGCTAACGAAAAAATAAGCAATATAATTAAAGAAGGGCTAAATAAAGCGTGTCCTAAAGCAAAACGTAAAGATAAAGCACTTTTTATCTCAAATGAAACAATGAAATTAATTAAATTAAAGAGACAAATTAGACGCTTAGCTAGAAATACGCAAAAAGCAGAGGATAAAACTTTATATAATCAATTAAACAACTTAGTAAGTAAACAAGTAAACAAAGATAGAGAAGAATTTTGGAATCAGCAAACTAAAAAACTAGACGAAACTAAAGACTCTAAAGAATTTTGGAAAACTATCAATAGTATTAATGGTAAGAAATCAGGCGGCGCATCCAAGCCAATAATTAAAGAAAATGGAAATTTAACTCAAAACGACTTAGAAAAAGCAACCACGTTCGCTGAATCTTTAGGCAAAATTCATAATACTCACACAGGTGAAATTTTTGATGATGAATTTAAAAATTTAATAGATAAAGCTATAAATGAAAAATCGCAGCTTTTTTCAACTCTAAAAGAAAATAAAGTAGAAGATGGCGACGATAGTATACTACTCAGGGATATCTCGATTCAAGAAATAAAACTACAATTAGATAGGACCAAAGGTAGGTCTGCTCCAGGAGCAGACGGAATTAAATACACTATAATTAAAAAATGTCCAGAAATAGTATTTGAGAATTTAAAAACTATGTACAATCAGTGCTTAAAAATAGGGTATTTTCCAAGTAAATGGAAGGAAGCTCAAGGAATTATGCTCCCAAAGCCTAAAAAAGACAATAAAATTCCAACTAACTATAGACCAATCAGTTTATTAAGTTGCATAGGCAAACTTTTTGAAAAAATAATTGCTCATAGAATGCGCAGTAAATTAGAAGAAGAAAATTTCTTTAATAAATGGCAAATAGGCTATAGAAATAAAAGATGTGCTATGGAACACATTCTCAGACTAGCTGATGATGCGCACATAGCACATAGCCGTCACCATAAAGGAGCTGCAATCTTTATAGATGTAGAAAAAGCTTTTGATTCCGTATGGCACAACGGACTAAGATATAAATTAATGAATACAAATTTACCAGATAAAATAGTAAGATTAATGTCTTCATTTATAACTGACAGGAAAATTTCAGTCAAAATAAATAATGAGACTTCAGACAAAATTTCACTTAATGCCGGCACACCTCAGGGCTCGGTTCTCAGCCCACTTCTATTCCTAATCTATGTCAATGATATTCCAATAGATCCCTTCAGTAATACAGTAGGGGTCTCTCAGTTCGCAGACGACCTGGGATTTTGGACTTTTGCTAAAAGTGAAAAAACAATTAAATATAGGCTAGCCAAAGTTTTATCAGACCTAGAAGCATGGTGCTCCAAGTGGAGAATAAAACTAAATGCTAAGAAAACGCAGCTTATAATGCTTAAAACTAAGAAAAATATAGAACTAGAACTTTTTGGCGAAAAACTCACTGCAGTACAGCAAGCAAAATTGCTAGGAGTAACTTTAGATAAGAAACTGACTTTTAATGCTCATATAGATGAGAACGCTAAGAAAGGAAGGCAACGCCTTGGTCTGCTCAAACTCCTGAGCGGCTCAAAGTGGGGCTGTAAACCCAAAACACTAATGAGACTATATAAAAGTTATATACGTCCAGTATTAGAATACGGCGCTCCAGTAATTTTAGGAGCGTCAGAAGCGTATATCAAGAAACTTCAAATCATTCAAAATAAGGCCATCAGAATAGCCTACAAATTGGATCCACTTTCGCACACTGAAGATATTCATAAAATTGCTAAGATCGATCTGATCAAAGATCGATTCCAAATTTTAACGTATAAATTCATAGATTCGCTCAAAGAGCATTCAGATCTTTTCAAACTTCAAAATGAATTAAGAGCTTTAAGAATTAAAAGAGGGCATAAAACACATTTGGACAAATTAATATCAGAATATGCCGAAATTTATGATGAAAATTGAGACTGCTGTGTGAATGCGGCTAGAGTTGTGCCAATGCCGGTCCGGCGTCAACAGCGTTGGGCCGACATTGACGCAACACTGGCAGCGTTGGCAGCATGCGTGAGTGACAGAAACACCAAAGTGCTTTCACAGTGTGGCTACCGCGGTGCCAATGTCGGTCCAGCGCTAACAACGCTGAGCCGGCATTGGCGCGACGCTAGCGGCGCTGACAAGCTCTCGTGAGTGTGATAACAGCGTTGACGCGCTGACGGGCCAACACCTACGGCGTTGGTCAGCCACCGCGTCACGATAACAACAGACGTCACAGTCTGTTGACACTCACCACATGTCACCGCAGGGGGTGATAATCAACATAATTGTCACCCCCCGCGAGGACTGTCATGGTGAGTGAAAGCAAGGGTTTAAATCCCCTGGTGGCTCTGAAAAGAGAACAAGCGAACTTTCTTAATTTCACAATTAAGATGACACGCTTCTAGGAATTTTCTATTTCTCAAATTATCAACTTTAGACACCTTTTAGACCATTCCACCCAAATTCAATGAAATTCCATAACTCTGACGTTCCTTCTCAGGGTATGCGGGAGTATGGCGATGGCACACAGACAGTCAGGCAACAACACGAGGTAAATTGATCACATTTGATCCAAAAATTCAGAACGCAATTTTAAGTATGTCAAACATACTAAGTGAACTTAAGTGTACACGAGAGGCATAGGTTTAATAAAAGAAATGTCTCAAATGTTCATTTAAAGGATCTGTCAAAACTAAAACTTTATCGGCCTTTTCCATCCAGATTTCAAGAGTTAAGACACGAGATATAGGGTAGCTACCGGCTGATTCAACACCTCATTTAGACCACCGCGACCCTCTGTTCGCCGAGGGCGCATCAAAATTAATTAAATTCTAAAATGCTTCTGTTTCCAGGTTCCTTGCCTCCCTTGCCAACCAGACATTTTCTAATGAGTATTATATACTAATGAAATAATTGGATAGGCTAAGAGAAAGCTTTCATACAAGCTTCGAATGCCTTAATCCTACTCTCAGCACCCTTCGGGTGCTAGGGTTCACTCAGCGTCTAAAGACGGCAGAAACAGGCTCCCCTCTGTCAAAAATGTAAATATGCGAAAGTATTACGTCTGGCAAATATAATCCATCCGATGTTGGTTCAATGCTGGGCCAACTTCGCAGACGGTGGCCCAGGATTGAACCAACATCGGATGGCGAATATCTGTCAGACGGAATACTTTCGCATAATAACATATTTTGACAAAACACATGCATATTCAAATAGCATGATTATAGTTTCAATATTTCTACCCAGCCTGATTACACCCTTCATGTCCCTATTGTGTATGTATTGAATCGTATTCCGTCTGGTATGGGGCTTCTAACTAGCAAAAGACACCAGATGATAGATCAGTCCAAACTAGAACCAGATTGACCAAACCATCAAACCTGCCTGCACACGGGATTTGCTAGTTTGGATCTTGAACCGGTTTGCCGAGTTTCTTTGGCTGAAACTATTTTTAGATTGGTTATAAATTTGAGTCTGGAACCGGATTGCCAAACCAGATCGTTTTTTTGGCTCAAATAGTTTTTAGATTCTTAGTAAAAAAACGCATTCTCCGCCTTTCTCGGTGTATACTAGGCAACTGTACTGTTATCAATTCTTGGCATTCGTTTCGAGCATACAAACCGAAGCAAGCCGGATCAGTGAACTATGTCAACCCTTACAGCGCGGGAATCGACTCTAGTCGTCAGAATCTGACGTCTGTAGACGTCAGATTCTGACGTCTAGAGTCGACCCTCGCACTGTAAGAGTCAAAATAATAATAATGGTCGTAGACCCATAACATAGGTATTCAAATGAATCGGAAAAAACCCGTTGGTCTCCATGATTTATATAAAAATAATTCAGCGCTTTAGCATGTCTAGGGTTAAGATCGGTGCGAATCGAACAGGGCCTTAGATATCCTCAGTGGAATGTGTTGAAAGAAAGAAACGAGTTGTTTTCACCACGCTCATTGATAGGCCAGTTAACAAAAACAATGGGCGAGTCCCTGTGGGGACACGACTAGTTTGCGAGTCGTGTAACAACGTTACGTAGCCAGTGGGTACTGTGGCATCCACTGGGTACCGTCTCGTATAAAGACCGCGGCCGAAGTGAATCGGCAGCACTCGGAGTGTGTAGAACCCTAGCACCCGAAGGGTGCTGAGAGTGAGATAATGGCATTAGGATCTCTTGTTAGTGAGCCCTTTTTAGCCTACCAAGGGAGGATATCTAAGGCCCTGTTCGATTCGCACAGCACTCGGAGTGTGTGTGTATGTCTTTATATACACACACACTCCGAGTGCTGCCGATTCACTTCGGCCGCGAGACGGTACCCAGTGGTAGCATCCACGCCATCACACTAATTTTCAATCACTTAAAGTTGTGGATCGCGGCAGCTTCAAGTGACATTTGCAAATCTTGATTACAAAAGATTCTAGTGGCACTTAACTGTGTAACCCTTTCAATGCGGGGACCGTATTTAAACGTCCAGGTATGCCCCTGAGCTCTTGACGGTGGGCGGGGGCCCTAGGGTAGTGGTTAGCACCGCTGCCTTTCACGCCAGAGTCCGGGGTTCGGTTCCCGGTCTCGGCGGTTTGAAAGAAACAAAATTGTTTCTTCCCCATCCACGTGTGAAAGTTACTATTGTGGGGAGCCTCTGTGACCGAGAGGTAGCGTGCTCGGCCTCAGACCGCCAGGGCTCGAATTTCGAATCCTGTGTCTGGAGGACAGTGTCATCTCAATCATCTCACCATCCTCAGGAGGTTCTCCTGGCCCAGTTTAGCCTATATGTGCACAAAGGTGGCCTAAAGCCCGATTCATTTCATTTTTATGTCGTCTAAAGACGGCAGAAACAGGCTCCCCTCACTGGAAAAATCAAACAACTTCTGATGGCCGTAGACCCATAACATAGGTATATTCAAATGAAGCGCGAAGAGGTAACTTAGATATTTATGATGATTTGAAATTAAAAATACTTTGATCTCCATGGTTTATAGGAACATAATTATTTCTGCGTTGTAAGGGTTAACCTTTTAACAGCTAAAGTATTTAATTTGAATTTTACCCCACTTGAAGTTGTGTCTCGCTACGCGATCCACAACTTCAACTGAGTGAAAATTATTCAGATTTGACAAAATAGAGGTCAACTCTTTTCAAATCTTGCTGGTTGATGTCACATTTTATCTTCAACATCATTTACAATGTGGTACTTGATTTGTTAATAAAAATTAAAACCCGGATATATGCGGCACCGGCGGTTAAAGGGTTAAGAGGCAACATACTGTGTAAGGGTGTGGTCATGGTGGCGCCTGTTGAATCATTTCACGGGTACAATCGCGCAGGTTCTGAACACGGGAGTATATAGTCAGCGATTATTGTAAACAAATCGCATACAAGTACCTATATATATATATATGTATGTACGAGAATTCTCCTATGACATGAATAACTGTATACAGCAAAACATCTTATCTATAATCTTACTTACCAATCCACGAATGTTGCACGTCCTCTCCCAAAAACGATGTGATCTGCAGCGGGGCGTTCATATTTCTGCACGGCAACCAAAAATAGGGTATAATAACAAAATCAGCGTTATCGAAGGTAGAAATGCGTGCGACATTTCAGTACATAGTGCTGGACATGGACTGATGAATGGCGAGATTTCACACCCGACTTCACGTGTTGTCGTGGTACAGTAAATACTAAAATTGAGCCTGTCATAATTTATTTGAAATTGATTTTTTTTTTATAAATAAGGCGATTGGGGTCTATTCTCTAATAACTAGCTGATGCACAAATATACTATAAAAAGTATTATTTATTTTTTTATTTATTTATGATAACTATTTATAAAAATAGCATTCTGAAAGCATGCACTGCCAACCCTGGGGTAAATAACCTTGTGGCATACAAATTTCCACCACAATACAAGAAGAAGAAGGAGCGTGCGCAGCTTTCCGATATAAGGAGAGGGGGGGGGATAGGGAGGTAAGATTTTAAAAAATATGCGGGTTCCTGGAAATCCCTGCACTTTTTTAAAAATCTGCTGCTTAATGGGGGGCGAGGGTCTAGACCCTTCTGACCCACCCCCTGTGCACACCCCTGAAAAGTAGAAGATTTACCTGTAGGGTTTCTTGTCAACTTTTTAATATGTTTGTATATACATATATACGAGGACGCGACGCCGTTGGGTCTTTTTTAGCAATTTCGCAAAAAAAACATATTAACCCTCGGTACCTGGTGTACGGTAACACTTTAGGGCGGCGACCTGCGGTGCAAAAGTAAAATGCGGTAACGGGTCACTTTTCAAGTGAACACGTACTGTCTTCTCGCTTTGCATAGCAAGTCTATTATTGCTACATCGCAAAAGCAAACAGTTGTAACTGCTTACTTTTCAAGTGAGGAGATACTACTCTTTGTCATTGCACAGTGGTGTGATGTGTATGGTATACCTTTGGGTCATTGAAGCGTGGTTTTACGAACAATCAAAATACGGTGGGCCAGTGTAGAAATTTCTAAGGAATTACTGAACAACATCTCGTGTCCAGCCACGAGACGTTGATCCAGTGCTGGCTTTATGTTGCGACGCTGGCCCAACACTAAGCCAGCACTGGGTCAATGTCTCGTGCCTGCACGTCTCACTCTGAACGAGAGCATTGATGAAAAACTTTAAATTCAACCCATCAAATAAGAGCCATTGACACAATGTTGTTTTAATGTTGGGCCAGCGTCGAAGACGATGGGCAAACATTAAGACGGCATTGGGTCAAAATGTCGTGTTTGCTAGGAACCCTTGAAAAAGTGCGTGCGCGGATAATTTTTTTTGTGCAAGTGAGACATCTGGTGCAACACAAAGGCCACCATACTATTTACATCTAATGTTGAAAGACAATTCATTTCACAAACAAACGCTTGTCCACTCCCATGTAGTTTTAATGTTTGAAATCATAGAACACGAAGATCAATCTGTACCCTTTAACCAACAACGCTGAATTATTTTTGTTTAAGCCATGGACACAAAAGTGTTTTTAAAATATGAAATAATCATAAATGTCTTAGTAGTTAGGCCACTGTGTTTTATTCCTCTGATTAAGATCAGTTAAATTCAAAGTCTAATGAGAGAGGGTGAGAAAAAAAAACATTTGGGAAAAAAAATTGAGCCTAATTTTGGAAAAGTTAATGAGGGCGCCCAAATAAAAAAAAACATTTGAAAAAAAACAAGCAAAATAAAAACAAAGCTTGATGAATGTTTTTTTATCTCCTGAAATAAATTCGTCTTTTCGAAATGTTTTTTATCTCCCGGGTTTTTTTTGGAAATCGGAAACAATCTAATTCGCGCGCTGCGCAGAAAAAACACATGTTTTTTGGTAATGGGCGGCCTAAATCTAATGCGCGCGCTCATCTAAAACATAGTGGCCTTATGCCCCCGTCACACCAGGCCACGTTTCCACCACGTTCACAAACAATATATAAAAGTTGGCTGAACGTATTGAGGATGTGGTCAAAAATGTAAAATAAGCAGATTTCAGGTTCATATTACGTCCTTTCTGTGTCCTCACTGCGTCCTGACTACGTCCACGCCAGGTTCACAATGCATCCTACAGGTCCCCACTAGCTCCATACCAAGTTCAGGATCACTTCCTTTAAGTTCTTACTACGTCTTCACTACGCTCTTACTACGTCCAACCAGCTCGCACGAGGCGCTCACCACGCATTTACCACGTAGCCACTGGGTTTTCCGATCTCCTATAGTAAATTTGCAAAGTGGAAAACATTAAAGGGACTGGTCCAGGCTAAAATCATCAAAAAATCGGTGATTTTATTTTGGCTTCTTAATATGACCAAATGATGTAAACATTAAAAAAACATAAAAAAAATAAAAAAAACTTTTGCAATTCTAGTCTATGGACATGTTTACATCATATGGTCATATTAAGAAGCCAAAATAAAATCACCGATTTTTGGATGATTTTAGCCTGGGCCAGTCCCTTTATTTGTTAATTAATTAATTATTTGTCAATTAATTGTTAATTAATTATTTAATTAATTGTTAATAAGTCTTGTATTTTAATAATTTTAAAATATTTTTTCATAATCAAGTGTTAAATTAATTACGCTTGACAGTGACATTTCGCGGATTTACCAACCACCGAATAGCTTAAATAGAGCAAACGAAAAGATGAAGAAAAGATGAAGCTCTGGGTAGAAATATTAGGTTAAGAATATTATACTGTGTATTTGCGTGTATTGCACTACTTCATATAAAATTAATTTTAACATGTCAGCCTACGATACAGATCTGACAAAAACAAACCCACATAAAAACTTTTCAATTTTATTTTACAATGAGCATGATAAGTACAATTTTAGATACATAAATAACTATAAAATATAACTAGGCCTCCCTATGTAAAATAATGTAACATGTTCGTTTTTTCAGATTTATTATTCATTTTACTGATAAAATTTCATCATAATATTATTCAATATCATTTTGGCCCCACTACGTCCTCGCTACGTAAATTTTGAACATGTTCAATGTTCCTCCACGTCCTCTGCGTCCATGGAGACCATATCACGTCCTAATCGGTTTCTACTGCGTTCCCAGGTGGAGGCTGACCGCAGATTAACGTACGTACTTTGAATGACGTACGTACTTCGATCTAGCTAGATCGTACGTCCATTGACGTACACCTACATTTATAATAGGGCTCCCCTTCAGCGTGAGATTGAATCGTTCCCATTTATAAATAGAAATAGCTTGACATGGGAAATCTTTCATAGAGACCTCACGCGTCGATTGATACCAAAACGAGGCTAGGCGCATGTTTATACTTCTGGCAAATTTACAAAGAAAGAGAGCCTGTGATTTTTGGCAACATTCTTCATTGTTTTTCGGTGAGTATTGTCATGAGCCAACGTTGGGGATTACTTTTTTATACAGAAAAATATGTATGCTATCGTAAGAGCCCAAATTTGTGTAGTTCCTATGTTTGAGTTTTCAACATTTTAAGATTATTTCAGGGTGGTGTACATCCGTACGTCGATTGAAGTACGGACACCACCATACTTTGATCGACGTACGACAGTGATAGACGCCAAACGACGTACGTACTTCAATCGAAGTATACTTTGAATGAAGTACGTACTTCAATCGAAGTACGGTATAGGCCTCTAAGCTAAGGCTAAGCCTTAAGCACAGCCAGGCCTGGTCTGCCCTACTTAGCTACTAGACTAGTAGGCCTAGCCTAGTAGGGCTAACCCAACAAACACAAAATATTTGTAGAACATGTATACAACGTCGGCTCAACGTTGGTCCAACATTGTACAAAAGTAGGTTGACCGGTCCTTCCGATAATTATTGATCGCTCACACCCTAACACTGTATTTTAAATATGCCCAGCAATGGCACAGTGGCAGCACAACGCAGAACCAATACTGGTTTAATGTTGGATCGCCATCTGCGACGTTGACCCAACATTACCATCATTGTTTTAAGGTATGGTGTTTGCTTAGGCCTAGTGAGGAAGGTCTTTAAAATATATTCTAGTGATATCTTACTAACGTTCAGGGCCGTCATTTGGGGGGGGGTTCGAGAGGGTCCCCCCCCCCCCCCTGTGACCACAGAATCCACCATATTCCACCAATTTGCACCTAACAATAGAATAAAATTCTAGGGGGCATGCCCACAGACCCCCTAACCTGCGTTTCCCATTCGCTCAATGCCAAATATCAATTCAAGCAGTAAATACCCCAGCAATCCAAAATTGGACCCCCCCCCCAAAAAAAAAAAATCCTGGGCACGAACCTGCTAGCTAACTATTATGTGTTATTATTTGTCAGACCCCATTCATATAGTATAGGACTATAGGCCTACTGCTGTTTCGTAGCATTATTAAAAGACTAATTTCAATAATGAGACTATGAATGTCGCTAGCCGTTATAAAAATGGGGATGTTGTTGTTAGTAGTGTCCCAAAATATTTAATCAATTTCATTTAGTTTGAAAAGTTCTCAGATGTGGCCCTGGCAGTGCAAGGGTTTATAGTTAGTAGACTAAGTAGGCCTAGATAGGGTTATAATTGAATTATCAATAAATAAAAAAATATGTCAGCCTAAATTAACTTATACGTCACTGAAGTACCAGTAGACTATCAACATTTACAAATACATAATTTGACAAATTTTGTTTATATTTCAGGTAACCGCTTACCAAATCATTTGACAACATACCTTCAGACTGGAGATGAAACTCAATCCCAAGATATAAGCACTAGTGTAACCCAGAAAGCAAACCGCTTTCTGTAGCATGTTTGGACACATTATAAAAGGGATTGTAGTATTACCCCCACATGCATCCACAAAAGAGAGAGAGCGAGAAAGAAGACAAAAAAATATGTTCGACTCTCTCCTCTCTCTTTTTTCTTTTTAGAACTCTCTTTCTCACTTTCTCAGTCCTCTCTTTCTCTTCTCTCTATCTCTCTCCCTACTATCTCTTTTCTTTTTCTATCTCTCCTTACTCTCTCTCTCCTATACTCTCTCCTATTCTCTCTCTCCCACTCTCTCTCCTACTCTCGTCTCTCATACTCCCTCTCTCTTACTCTCACTCCTACTATCTTTCCTACTCTCTTTCCACTCTCTCTCCACTCTCTTCATCGCATTCTCTCATCTCTTGCTCTCTCTCCTATCTTCTTCTCTTTCTCCTACGCTCACTCCTATTCTGTCTATCTCCTATTCTGTCTCTCCTACTCTCTCTCGCTATCTATCCTACTTTCTCCTACTCTCTCTCTCTCCCTCCTACTCTCTCTCTCTCCCTCTTGATCTCTCTCTCTCCTACTCTGTCTCTCATACTCTCTCTCCTCCTCTCCACACTCTCCTCTATTTGTCTCTCCCCCTTCTCTTACTCTCTGCCCTCTCTCTCCCTCTGTGTGTCTCTGTTGTGGGTTTCTGTGGGGGTGATACTACAATCCGCTATACCGTACATTCCCTTTATTCATGTCATTAAAACAATGAAGGACTACGCAGTAGTATAAGATGGAAAAAGAACATGCTTCTGATATGGCCTGCTGTTGCTTTTTTAAGCATCAAACATTTTGGATCACTATAATATCATGCACTGATGTAGCTATTGCAATAATAAAATATTCTTGTGTCTGGAAGTCTGTTTTATGTGTGTTTATAACATCATGTAAGTTAACCACCAAGAAAAAAAACCCTAAAAACGAGCAGAAAAATAAATAATATCGAAAAAAATGAAATATCGATAACTCAGTTGATTTTTCACCTAGGCCCTACAGCATTAAAAGAAATGTCTATCTAATTGTTATGGCCTGACCACCCTAAGGGGCTGTTCAACAATTACGTAAAGCTTTTTTGAGAGAGATTTTACCCCGCTCCCCCCCCCCCCCCCATCCCACCCTTCATAATGCTTTTAACGTTGTACGTGTTGACTACGGTCCGTAACACATCGCTCACCCCCCCCCCTCTTCCTTCTAGGCGTTATGTAATTATTAACCCTTATGCTGCCGGGACCGAATATATCCGTTTTCAAGCAACTTTCAGACTAATACATTCAACTCAAAATGCTAAAATGTTTTGTGATAGATGCTTAGTTAATCTATTAATTCATTTTAAAAGATGTATTTGTTCATAAAAATAATTATTTTTCGACATTTGGAGCTGGAAATTGCGTTAGCAATTCCACCTTCAAATGAATGAAAAATTGTCTGAAAAAGTCGGCAACATAAGGGTTAAACGGCCCCAAATACTGGCATTGTTGATAAATAATATGATCTCAGCTGGATCTCGCCAACAATCTAAATTGTACAAGATAGACCTACAGATAATCAAGGAGATAATATTTTTCATTGTTTTTTTACGTCGATTGACGTACGATAAGTACGTCAATCGACGTACGTACTACAATCAAAGTATTAAGACTGAAAAACATTCACAGTTCACTGAACCCCATCGACAATTTAATGTCAATATTTAATTTTACAAACATAGAAATCTTTCAAAACAAGTTGAAATCGAAACTTGAATAACACCTCTCCGAAATTATATTGTAGTTGTGATTGGCAATGTTACTATTTCTGCAAAATAAGCAAAAATGATGTAGTATTTGAAAAGTACTAACTTTGAGCTATCATGTGTCCCTGGTGAAAGCACATTGGGAATTCCCCGCCAACTAGAATGGTAGGCTATCTATCATTGTGCAATCCTCAACCGGGCTAACCAATGACAGGAGGCGACACAAGCTACAGGACATGATATTTATAGGTACCCCTAAAGCCAGTTGATGACGAGAAGCGTACGTCAATGGAAGTACGGTCGACCTAGATCGAAGTACGTACGTCCTTCAAAGTACGTACGTTAATCTGCGGTCGGCCTCCACCTGGTTCCCACGACGTTGTGCAAGTCCTTACTGCGTCCTGTCGCTTTTTTGTGGACGTGGTGGGAACGTGGCCTGGTGTGACGAGGGCATAATAAGCTCTTTCCGCATCATTTGAATTACTATGTTATAGGTCTACTGTCATCATAAATATTTCAATTCTTTCAGTGTGGTGACTGTCTTTATACGTCAGAATCTGACGTCTACAGACGTCAGATTATGACGTATAAACACGGTTCCCGCGCTGAAAGGGTTAACATCTCGGAAGATTCCCCGGGGCCGGCTCCATCAAATGACTTAAATTTAAATTTTGTGTTAAATCTCAAGACTCGATCTGCGACCCAAAACCTGTTGTTTGGTTCGGTCATAACTAGAAAAGATACCTCACTCACCCCAAAAACAAGCAAATAAAACTAGACATTAAAACAATGTACGGCTAATGCAGATACACTGTCTGCGCCGCTGGTTCAACAATAATCTGACAATGGGTGGAGGTGTCATGTTTGATAGGAACACGTTGACCTACACTGACTTATCATTGAGTGTCACAGTACGTCTGAGCAGAGACACAGCATATTGTACACAGAGTACTGTGCTGCCTGCTCCGACCAGACACAGACGGCACGCATGTATCAAAATGCGGACAGCTCTAGCCCACACAGGTGTCTGTCTACACCCACCCCTCCGCCACCATAATATTCTCGCCACTAGAGGAGCGCGCAGCGCGAGGGCTGACGCGAGATTATGCACTAGTTCTGGTATAAACCTTATAGTGCCTCTCTCTTTTCACCTGGTGAGGTAGGTGATTGTACAAGCATTGGCAAGAAGTCAAGGAGACAAGGAACCAGGGCAGAGGCGACCAGCCACCAGAGTAAGGGCAAGGACTGACCCTTGAGATGTGCTCTGCTTTCTGAGCAGTGTGTTTGAAACCACCATCATGAACCGTCATCGTCAGCCAACCATCCGTGTCCGCCCAAGCTAGCAATGTAATGATAGAGAGCTCATTGCTTAAGACCAGAATCCGTCTCCTTCAGTGCTATGATTGAAAGCCCATTATGTGTCTCACAAAACGGCTCCTTTCAGAGCCCCTGCTCTCTGCGGGAACAGGAGTTCAGGAGTTCAACCGATATCCGTCAACCGTCAACCGTCAACCGTGTTCTTGTCTCATGCAGTGGAGTGATAGGGAACTCCCTGCTTTTGGTATGTCACACAGAACGGCGCCCCCAGAGCCCCTGTTCTATATGGGAACAGGAGCTCAACCGTTATCCGTCAATCGTCAACCGTCAACCGTCAACCGTGTTTAAGCGTCAGCCTGGATTGCAGCCAGCAATTGATCCAGAATTGTATTAGAGCCTGATCGTTTTTGAACGATCTCATGATTCAACACCAGATCCTTGAAACACTGTGTGTTTTCAAGTGATCTAAATGTTTTAACCGCCAGTGTTGTCATCCTAGTTTTGATCATAGGGACGTTAGTGAGGTCATGCAGATCTATTGTTCTCATTCTGTCCAGGTAGGTTACACCAAGTGCTAGTCTCAGGCACTTGTTTTGAAAGATCTGCATTTCCTTCACTTGTGATTCCCTTAAAGCTCCAGTTATCAGTGAACCATATTCAAGGACAGGGCGTATAAAGCACTTGTAGGCTTTTAAGATGGTATATGGTCTGGCGCCCCAGTTTGTCCCTTTGAGCAACTTCAACAGGTTCAGTCGCCTGTAGACCTTTGTCATTAGGTCTTTCATATGGTCTTTGAAGCTAAGCCTTCGATCAAATAGGATTCCAAGCAGTTTGGCTGTTTGAGTTTGAATAATAGGCTCACCAAACAGTTCCAGATCTATAAGTTCTGGTTTTGGACCGACACTAAACACAATCAGCTGAGTTTTTCCTGCGTTTAGTTTTATCCGCCATTTGGAACACCAAGCTTTAATAAGTTTTAAAGCTTTTGATAGCTTTGCCTTCACCCATTTGGCATTGGTTGCATGTGCCCAGATTCCCATGTCATCTGCGAACTGGGAGAGCTTGACATTGAGTGAACTCATGTCTGGGATATCATTCACATAGATAATGAAAAGGAGAGGGCTTAGGACCGAGCCCTGAGGTGTGCCCGCATTGAGGGTCACCTCCTCTGAGCAGTTGTTACAGCAATTGACTTTGATCGTTCTGTCACTTAGGAAAGATGATATCAACCTGACCATCTTCCTAGGTAAGCTGCCGTTCATCAGCTTGTATCTTAGTCCGTCATGCCACACCGAGTCAAATGCTTTCTCAACATCGATAAAGATTGCTCCACCTTTCCATTTCTTAGTGAATCCCAGTTGAGTTTCCTCTACCAGTCTGAACACATGTTCCATGGCGATGCGCTTGCTCCTGAAGCCATTCTGCCATTTGTTAAAGAACTTTTCTTTCTCAAGAAAGTTCCTTATTCTACCAGCTAGCGTTTTTTCAAAGAGTTTGCCCATACAGCTCAGCAGGCTGATAGGTCTATAGTTCCCGGCATTTTTCCGTCTTTGCCTGGCTTAGGTATCATGATACCTTCAGCCTTTTTCCATAGCTTAGGATAGTATCCTGTAGCCATACAAGCATTACAGATTTGGGCCAGGGCCTCATAAACCTTGTCATTTGCTTGCTTAAGTACACCGTATCTGATACCGTCCAGACCAGGCGCAGAGCTAGATCTGCACTTTTTCAGATAAGCCTTGATTTCCCCTGTTGTTATTGGGGTTAGTGTCTCGTGGTCATCGTCCTCTTCGGGGACATGGCTTACTAGTGGCTTGAAGAGCATTTCGTGCTCTTTAATAGTGAATATTCTCGCCAGCCGATCAGGGTACTTTTAGCAAGACAGCCGGCCAATCACAAGCTTACTACAATACTTGAAATTGAGAGCGGGGGGGACATATGACGTCATCCATCTGCACATTTTAACATGCGAAGGAGCAGTGTCTAGGGTGAGCAGTGTATGCATGGTGAAACGAGTGAAACGTTGACCCAGTGTTAGTTTAAAGTAGGACAAATGTCTGCGATGTCAGCTCAGCATTAATCCTCACAACACTGAATTATTGTTGTATAAACGATGGAGAGAGAATTTTTTTTCAATTTGAAATAATTATAAATGTCTTAGTCAGCTCTTTCTGATTTATTTGAATACCTATGTTATGTGTCTACGGCCGTTAGAAATATTTTAATTCTTTCACTGCGGGGACCGTCTTTATACGTCAGAATCAAACGTCTGACGTATAAAGACGGCCTGGCGCTGAAAGGGTTAACCCTTTCAAGCCTGAAGTTACCTTTGTCATCTTCATCCATCACAAGCCGCGAGTTGCCGCGACAGAAATACGACACGGCGCCACCTGGTGAATATGCTGGCGTGTTGTCACTTCTTCCAGCTCCAATATGCATCTGAACTTAAAGGGATACAAGGCTCTGGTACCAAAATCGCACTACATAATCTTCAGATATTAGGTATTTTCTAGTAATTATGTCAACTTTCAAATAATTATGAAAATAGTTATTTGAAACGATTTTTTCACAAAAAAATGACATCTCCTTTATCGTCTGCATAGTGAACTTTCGGAAACGGACTTGATCCAGATTCGCGACCTGATGTGAGCCACTGTAGCTTAGCCTTGCCGTCAAAGACATAGATATGCATGGGTCTGCATGGCATGGTGACCTCAGACATTGTCAACAAATAATTTTACAATTATCTGCCAAAATGCCAACTTGCTGCGCTCCTGGATGTTTGAATAATAACAACGATGACCCAATTCTATCATTCTTCCGTCTGCCTTGGAAAATTGTATTTTAGTGGATCAGTGGCTGGCTAAACTTCCCGGAAAAGAAGCACGTGTTTGTAGACAGCACTTTGAAGACAAGTGTGTTGTGCTGGACGCCAAGTACAAATTACCCCCGAACTTTACCCAAATGCAACTCCAAAACTTACAACAGATGCTATACCAACTATCTTCAAACATAGACCTGCTAAGAAGATTAGGAATGCCAGTAAAAACCGGGCAAAGAAACGTGAACTAGAAGAGGTAAGCATTCTTTTTTATAGACTCGCCATACTCGGCCTCATGCCATGCAGTGACGGTCAGACATACTCATTCTGGTCTCATAGCCTAGGTAGTCTAACGTTAGGGTGGCCAGGCCGAAAAAAAAATAATTTGAAAAAAATACGTATTTTTTTCGGCCTATCAAATGGAGCCTAGACTACCATGCGATTTGTAAAACTGTTTTCCTTTTTTTAATCGGATGAATAATAAAAAAGTTAGGGCTATGCTAGTCTATGGCTAGGGTAATTTTAAATGTAAAAATGACTCTTTTTTTTCAGAGTGCCCCCGAAGCTCACTTTAACACTACAATTTATGCCATTTTCGCCGTATCTTTTCAGATGCAAATATATAAAAAAAATCACTAGTTTTCACTGTAACGTTACAGGCATATTTTGAGAAAAAAAAATAAGCAGAGAAAAAAATATTAGACTAGGGTCTAAACCCTACACAAGTTTCAGGCCGTCAAGTCTGCAAGTATTACAGTCTGTCTCACCAGATCCTGAGAGTAGCCTTTTTTCAATTTGCTCTGTCGCTGTTTAAATTTGTTATACACAATTTTTCTTGGATCATTTTTTCATCTTCCCCCAACATCCCTGAAAATTTGGTGGATTTTTTTGTGTATTATCGAAGTTAGACAATTTGGCATGTAATAAATTTTCAAAATTACAGCTCTCTTTAACATCATTACAGTGCGACAAGAATTTTATTACATGTCCCATTCTGTGGCATAATTGATTTCAGAGAGAAAACGAAAAAATGTTGGTTGCACGTGGAAAGTTAGCCGTGGACGAAACCACATCGTGGTATCAAATTCTGTTTCAGCCACGTTGGGGGTTGTTGAGAGTTAGAGTATATGAGAGTATTAACCCTTTAGCCGCCGGTGCCGTCCATATTCGTTTTTTACATTGTTTATTAGCACATTACGTATCAGCTTTAAAAACTGTTAAAAATAAAACGCGACATTAATCAGCAGGATTTGAAATTTGTTGATCTCCATTTTGTCAAATCTGAACAATTTTCAGTCACTTGAAGTTGTGGATCGCGTCAGCTAGACGCAACTTGAAGTTGGTGAAAATTCCAATTAAATAATTTGGCGGTTAACTGGTAAAAAAAATGAGTATTTCAACTGTTATACACGGTAATGCTTTGTGTTATTCTGTAGTTTTAGTAACTCAGCATGGATAAGTAGACGTCTATCTTTTTTCAGCTGAAATGCGAACAAAAATCCGCTCGATACATTCGACTTATGTGCATAGTAGTTTTTATGCCAGCTATTATGTCATAGTGCTCGTCAAGTGCATTATTAAAGCAGCCCCTTGGGATGACATCAATTTTCGTTTTTAGTTCCGTACTGAAGTAGTGTATCCCACGGATCATGTTTTTATTTTTTTCAGAATTTTTATATTTTTACAAATATTTTTAATCAACATTTCTATGAAACCAGAAGAAACCCAAACAAACTATTTGTATACCTGAAGGACGATTGAATGTATTCACAGCATTGGGCCACATGCTGATGGCATCGGCCCAGCGTTGGGTAGACAATCAGTGCTGCAGGTGTGTCCTCCCGTGTCCTGACTATGAGACACCAATTAGCGGGGACTGGTTTGATCTTACCGTCTGATGCGTGGGAATGTGTGATCTAAAGTGCTGAATATTGCTGACTTGTTTTGTTTACATGGCAATATACGACCTGGAAATACAACTATTTCACTCTTTCAGTGCTTTAAAATTGTTTCTTGACTTTTTCGTATTTTCAGTTAAGATCAGTAGGCTATATAGCCTCATATAAATTAAATTTTCAAAATTGACAACATTGAAAATGTCTCATCCTAAGGGGTCCCTTTAAACTATCCTCAAATTTGATTGAGAGAGTAAACATTTTGTCATATTTTTTTCAAAGAAACAGCTCCTAAGAAGTGTATCCTGCTAACAAGTTGTGCTGACTCTAGTTATTATGGAACAGCACGTTATTTCTATTATTTTCATATTTGAAAATATATATGTTTAACCTGTAATTTATTATATTTTTTGCTCTAGCAATATGGCTCGCATGTTATTCACCAGAGGGTGATGCAAGTCACGATTCACTTGAGCAAAATCAGTTTCATAGAGCCTTATTATGTCAGTTCAATATGGTTAATTTTTTCTGCTTTGTTAAATCGAGCTATTGTTGCTACACTACGGTTCGGGGTTCATATTTGTTATCGTGGAAAGCTTAATCTTTATATTTATATTTTATTCATATATTATATATTTAGAGGATTGTATTGATATTATGGCTAGGCGAGCACTGCGTGGTTATTATTTAGAGTTTATGATATATACATGGAGAGAGAAGACAAGCAATATGTGTCACTTTGTCGTATTTGCACAAGATTCTACGCGACACGGGAAAACCTCAATGAATGCTCGCTGAATGTCGTGAACATCTTCCACAACAGATAATGACAATATACATTTTGTTTATATGCGTAGTATTGGCGATTAGAGGACTAGGATATAATGATACAGAGACAGGCGAGCTACCTTCTTTTTAATTTTGTATTATTGGCGTGAACGTACCCACAAGTCATGCGGTAAGCACTCGCGTGAGACTGGACAAGGGAAGATGGTCGTGAACTGCTCGGCGATGTATCGTCTGTTGGTTTAGGCGTCAAACCATCGGGAGAAAATTAGAATGTATGCACTGTCTAGTTTATTGGCATCTCTATTATATGATTTGGTGATGGGTAACTATTACACACATCCCAGCAGACACAATACGTTGAATAAATGGCTCAATATTGGCTCAACTACCTATTTTCTGCCACTATCGTTCCTCCGGACTGTTCTCATCAAACACCCTTTTCCAACATTGAAATATTTTAAAATATGCTCGCGACAAAAATATACCAGTCAGCTTCTAAGCGCAACAAGGTCCGTGATCAATATGCTATATCTGGTAGGCCTACTTTATTCAACGCAGTCAGCCGAGCATTTATATAAACGTGATCAGGTATTTTTCGCTGATCATGATTAATAATACGCAATCAAACAACGCCGATCTCTCTTTTAATACGAATATATAAACAAAATATATATTGTCATTATCTGACATAATCAGATAATCTCATAATAAAGATATTCTAATTTGAGTCACTACCCATCAAGCACGAGACATTCACATAAGGTTGGTCTAATGTTGACCCACCGTCTACGACGCTGATCCAACACTGAACCAACCTTGGGTGAATGACTCGTGTTTCCTATTATATATATGGCTACACAATCGCCGCGTTTCGCGTACTTTTTAATTTTATGGCGATTTAACAGCATTCCCTAACATGCCTAAGCGGTGCTGAATATTTGGCGCGATTTTTGGCGATTCCTTCAGAATAGTCTCTAGGGGGGGGGGGGGGATGGAGGGGGGGGGGTGGTGCTCAGGGTACACGAGCACCCTTTTTAACACTTGTGCTGCTGAATTATTTCTGAGTATTTTTCATTCATTTGAAGCTAGAATAATTTAGGTGGCATGTTATTTGGTTTTAAACTAACTTCAACCCGTGTATATACGATAACAGCAGGAGAAGGAATAATTATTATGCCCATCTCATCAGCCCTTAACCCGTTAATTGCAACTATAGTCGTTTTTATCCCCCGCTAGACGAAGTCGGGGCGGGGGTATTAGCGTCGCCTCTATGAAAGCTCAAAAGGGACATTATCTCCTTATTTAGATGCTCGCCCCCGCCAGACTGATGCTCGCCCCTGCCAGACAGATGTTCGCCCCCGCCAGACCGCCGTCTAAGCATGGCGGGTCACATATTATTTTCAGTTCTATAATGTATAGTATTAAAATATATCCTATATCTTACAACGATAAATAAATAAAAAAAGCATTGTTTATTCGACGTTTTATTGACACATTCGCCTTTCAGAAACAATCAACCCTCAATTGTATTCAATTGTTGTCAAAAATTAGAAATCAGGAATTTCGTCTCTATATCTAGCCTAACTGGTGAATGCGCAGCGCAAAAATTAAAAAACTTCTGCAGTTCTAGTCTATGGACATGTTTACATCATATGGTCATATTAAGAAGCCAAAATAAAATCATCGATTTTTTTATGATTTATCCTGGGCCTGTACCTTTAAGACGTCAAACTCTGACGTATAAAATCGATCCCCGCACTGAAAGAGTGAACACAGTTTATAATGGCCGTAGACCCGGGCAAAGTGGATCACTTAGGGTTGATTTGTCATATTAAAAAGCTGTTCCCCTTCAGTAGTTTAGGAATAATATGAGCTATGGTAGGCTATTGAGTGTAGTTATTAAAACACTATACGTGGCGCCGGTATACCAGTGGACCATTTAGAAAAATAAAGGTGACATGATCCGCTTTGCCCAGGTACCTGGGCAAAGCAGATCAGCACCTTGGGCAAAGCGAATAGGGGTATCCACTTTGCCCTGGAACATCTCCAGCCGCACACGATCATATTCTGAATCTTTATCTTAATACTAATCTCACACATAAAGACCCAAAAGTACCTTCGACATTTTCGGTGCTTTGTAATTAACATCCAGGCCTGTATGTAGGCTAATCAGAATTCTATTTAGGAGCTTAACAATACCGTAATTTCAAAAACGAAAATACTCAATCCTAAGCAACAATTTTAAATTTTACTGTTATAATTTAAAATCAGTGATTTACAGCCTACTATAGTCGTAAATAAGGATTTACTAGCGATCATCTCACCATGACTTATGAGAAATTTAGAAATCCCCCCCCCTTTAGAAATCTAGAAAAAATAAGTTATTCTTTTTTCTTCCGTTCCTCTTTATACATAAAAAGCGTGTACATCTGGCATTTAAGTAGAAACAATCCCTTTTACCGGTAATAATAGGTCTGCCTATAAATATCTCTCACAGTTCAGAATGCAATCTTCATTTGAAATTCCCAGTTTAGTTAGTTTAGGACTTACGAAACATTTGAACCGCACATACACCTAATGAAACCACATATGGACTACGGAACAGATGACCCACACATATATCCAATCAAACCACTTAGGACCTACGAGACATAAGAACCACACATACACCCAATGACACCACATAGGACCTACAGAACCTATGAACCACACTTACATCCAATGAAAGCACATAGGACCTTCATAACATATGAACCACACGTACACCCAATGGAACCACATAGTACCTACGGGACATATGAACCACGCATACACCCGTTGAAACCACATAGAACCTACAGAACATATGAACCATACATACACCCAATGAAACTACATAGGACCTACGACACACGTGATCCAATTTTACACCCAATTGAACCACATGTAACCTACAGAACATAAGAATCACACATGGCCGACACCCAATGAAACGGAACATATGAATCACACATAAACTCAGTGAAACCACTTATGACCTACGAAACATATGAACCACACATGCACCCAAAGAACCACACACACATCCAATGGAACGACATAGGAACTACGGAACATATGAACCACACATACACCCAATGAAACTACATATGGCCTATGGAACATATGAACCCCACATGCACCCAATGAAACCACATAGGACCTACGAAACATATGAACCACACATACACCCAATGAAACCACATAGGACCTACGAAACATATGAACCACACATACACCCAATGAAATCACATATGACCTACTAAACATATGAACCACACATACACCCAATGAAACTACTTAGAAGCTACGAAATATATGAGCCACACATACGCCCAATGAAACCACATAGAACCTACGAAACATATAAACAACACTTACACCCAATGAAAGCTCATTTGAACCATCCAATGAAATCACATAGGAACTACAGAACATATGAATCACACATACAGCCGATGAAATCACATATGAACATATGAATTTCGACTTGAACATGCTACACCAGAACTGAAGCCCATTCTACATGCATAGGCCTACACACCTGGAGCATACTTCACTGATGCTGCACCACACATTAAGCTTGCACCACAGTCGACTGGTGAACCTGCTTTGATCTGGGTATTAATATGGTATATGATCATACTGCATTGGATGGTTTCAGGTGAAATATATATTTCAACGCACATGTTGTCAGTGTTAGTTGGAGGTTGCTCTACCACATGTTAATCAAAATACTTCCATCTTTTATCTTTCCATGTTTTAATAGGGACTAACTATATCGATCATTGTGGTTTAGAGAAAGTTAAGCATGTTTTCTAATAATTAGTTAAGGATCAACAGCAATGGATTTTTTGTAGCTAATTTAAACACATGAGAAATATAATTTATATATTCTCAATAATCTCAATAAAGGGGCTACGGCAAGACTGGCCAGAAACTCATGAAGATTTTTCCATACAAATGGGCTGATGATGAGACATGCATTATCAAAACGACATAACCTAACATAAGTTCGTGCAAAGTGGATCACAGTATGGGCAAAGTGGATCATGATCTGCTTTGCCCGATTCGCCTTGCCCGAAAGATTATGCATTCGCATGCCGTGAGCACTGTCAAACGAGCTCATTGAAATTCCTAGAGAAACACTATTAGACCAATCTTAAAAATATTGGCGTCTCAACCCAAGTAATGCCGCGTTTGTAAATGTAAATAATATTAAAATGTTTAGTCATTTCTTATATCGTAAAATAACCAAAAAATGATTCATTATCTTGCAATGATTCTAATCTGCTTATTTTTTACAACAACCACTCCCTGTTTTCGACCCAAAGAGTGTTCCTCTTTTTTCATTGTGTGACGTTAAAATTACGTCATAATTGGTGATATTTTAGAAATAGGAGAACTGATCCACTTTGCCCGATATATACACTTTGCCCGGGTCTCCCCCAGGCCTATCATAGGTATTCAATTGGAGCGGAGGGAGCTAACTACGACATTTGTGATGATTTCAAATTGACAAACCTTTGTTCTCTTGGTTTATATAAAAAATTTCAGCGCTTTAAGGGTTAATGTTGGGCCATAGTCGTTTGTAGACGGTAGACAAACTGTGACATTTGATCAATACCTCTTGCTCTGTCCACGGATTATTAAAAAACGCACATCGCATTCAGGCAGGCATCTATCGGGCATTATCTTATTTGTATTGCAAAACGTTTTGATACCAACATGTAGTTTCAAACTTGGCATATGTGTATAGGCCTATTCATCTAACTTTCTGAACCGAGTGCGGTTCAGCTTTAAAATGGCCGCTATTTCGCTATTTTTCGATTTTATCTGGAAACCTGATTGAATCCTCAGTTATTATTTCACTGTCTTTAAGCTCGACCCACGTACGTATCCACACTGCAAATTCTCCAGATGAGGTTGCAAGTAATGTGAATCAGTTTGAAAATGGGTAGCGAAAAAAACTATATGGTTGAACAAGCGCGGCAAGCAGCAGCTATAACAAAGCACTGCGTTGTGCCTGACACGACAAGACGTGTATTACCATGCTCAAGTCATCAACGTGGCCGAGGCTGCGTAGATGGGTAACCTTACACAGCGGGCATCATACGTTGAATCAATGTTGGTTCAACGTCTCACGTCTGCTGGGTAGTGTACTTTATGACGTTAAAACAACGTTACTGGTTACAGTTACTTTACAAAAAACACAGCGATCAAAATCGTGGACACTTTTTTCCATAATCATGATAATATGACAAATGCAACATTGTCACTGGATATCAAAGAATAGCTTTATTGCCTCCGAATTGAAGGTAGAGTTTACATTATCTGATTATATAACATGTACATCAGTAATACTTTTAAATTAATCACACATAACTATTAACCTTACAAAGTAGATTAATGTACAAGTCATTTAAACATCAAAGGATACTGAGTAATGTGAATTATGACAAAGTTTTCTCATATAATTAGATACAATAATCTACGTGTATGCACAGTACATTTGTATTAGTTCAAGGATAATCACTAATTATTTAAATACATGTCGGGTCAAAATAGACGCAACAAAATCAACCAGCTGCTTTTATATATACCATGCTGTCTTCGGTACTGTGCACTATAAAGAACATTTCGTCGCCTCAGAGCTAAATTATCCTATCTGCCACTCTAACGAGTGTCAGATAGGATCATTTAGCTCTGAGGCGACGATTTGAACTCATTCGATAAGGGTAAGGCAATATCCAGCCTCGTTTCCAGGGCCAGACTAGCTTTGCTAGCGGCTTAATAGTGGCTGATGAATGAGAATATAGGCGATATTACGACTTCGAGCTTTCTTCTGTCGCGAAAGCAACGTGAAACAATATTTACTATGTTGATATACACTCAGTGCTCAATAGTCAATGTTTTAAAATACATTTTATCTAAATTAACGAACGTTAATTACTATCACTAGCTTGGAGATAAAATACTTTTAATTCTATATAATTAATTTAGAAACTAGTATCGAAGATTACATACAATAAGATGGTCGACTTCCGAATTATTGTAATAGAAACCAGGCACAGATTCAGACATGAACATGAGCCGTGACAAGTGCGCATAATGCAACTTTACCAAAACAAAAACAAGCTGATAACATCACAATGCAACAGCGTCATTTTGATATTAATATGGTGTCATATTATTCTCACATATTTAAAATATCACGTGTCAGTTCAAAACATTAAAACAAATATAGGTTATTATGGTGACGATGCTTAACTTTTGAACATCAGATTAAAAACTTGAAAAGTTCCTATATTAGCTAGAGATCGTGACTCTGGAAAAGAGTTGGATCGATTTCTCAAAATTCACTTGGTTTTGACTCACCACGTCCCTTAAACCACTGGTGGCGTCACTCGCATGAACTCTAATTGACTATGCAATGTAAGCGTTATCACACACAGGCAAATTTTCCTGTGTCTGGAGGGCAGTGTCATTTCTTATTCTCACCTTCCTGAGGAGGTGCTCTTAGCCCAGTTAGCCTATATGTGCACAAAGGTGGCTTAAACCCCTATTTATTTCATTTCTATCACACACAGACAAATTTTCCATTCTTCGGATGAATTAGATGAGGAATCTGAACTCAATTCCTGGTGCTAAAAATATAGGTACCTAACGTTAGAAAAATAGAGAAGTGTTATTCAAAAGTAATAAATCGTCAAACTTTTGCCAGCAATTTGTCCAAATATCCGTTGATTTAGCGCCAGAATGATGACACTAATTATAATAGAAGATTTGTCTCACTCCCTTTGACAAGTTACACATGATTTTTAACGTGGGAATAATTATGGCCATTCCAAATTCCATGTAAAAGTATAGGTTGATTAAAAATGAAGGAATCAAATTGCAATTGTAAACGATTAAAAATATGGCAGATATGATGACCATTCCTTTGAATTCATAGCTCGTCGTCCGGATTCTCCTGCAACATATCACCATCGGGTTAATGTTGGGCCAACATCAATGTAATTTGTTCCTCTACTACCGGGGTATTAAAAACATGATATTGACAATTTTTTAACAATTTTTTGATAAGTATGTTACATGTATTTGTTCAAATAATATGTTACATCACAGCTATTATTTTTATACAGTGCGACTTGTACATACGGGAATGGCTTCGGGACAATCTTTTATTTCGGTTTGGACATTTTAGACATTATCAATCTCATCTGCGTCCGAATATACTTACTGCTGCGAATTCTTGGTGATAAAGTTTAAGTCAAACATTGTCATTATTGCAAAATTGACGATAAATATCGATGCCAAGAGCCAGTGTCCTGCTGAGAATCTTCTACAGATAAAGTCAGCAAACATCAAGTACGGAAATAATAAACCAATTACAGTGACGTGTAATATCTGTCCAAAATTGGGCGGTGGAAACTGTAAAGAAAGAAAACGTTCAAACAACAAGTCACCCAAAACACATATATTTATCCAACGTTGTTTCAAAGTTGTGTCAGCGTCGCAGATGGTGGCCCATCCTTGAAGCGACATTGGGTCAATGGCTTG